>JAUTDX010000148.1:0-248671 GCA_030844895.1 Ambrosia x helenae | reverse complement strand
TCAATGTCATTGTGGACGTTACAGGTTCTATTCTATCCCTTATTTTCCTTGTATATTTTTTATTTTTTTGTTGAAGTTTCAATAGCCCTTCATGTTAGTCATATTGCTTTGCCAAAAACCTATAAATCTGTAGTTGATCTAGACGTTCTGCAGAACTTTTACTTAGTTTTATATGTTTATCGTAGTGCGGCTAGCTACTGAAATGTTTCTTATATGATCATGCAACTTATATTTCTTAACCGATAATTATCAGCATTATCTATTGTTTTGTATTTAGAATTGATATCTTATGTTTAGAATGTTTATCGTTTCCTAATTTATAGCTAGGGTTTCATTGTTATTTATCCCTATATAAAGGGCCCCTTGTATTCATTATTATTCATTCATAATAACAATAATTCAGAAACCTTTATGGTATCAGAGCCTCGGTTCTGATTACCTAGTTTTTTTTTTTTTTTTTTTTTTTCCGATTCTTCTTTCTTCTGTCCAGCAAGCTACGGCTGCTGCTCCACAGGCTTCGGCCATCTCCTCATATGTCTCCCTTGTTTTCCATTCCCGTACCCTGCAAACATGACAAAATCAGATCAACCACCTCATCCGAACCATCTAAACCCAACCCCTTCCCCCGCTTATTCGTATAACCAATATAAACAGCAAAATCCGAACTCTCGATGGGACCACGGTCACCTATACGTCATCATGGGTGAAGCTTTTTAAACTTCACGCCATGGCGTACAAGGTCCTGATCACATCGATACCACCCACCCCCTGAACCAACTGATCCCAAATTTCGGAATGGAAGGAATTAGACGCCCTGGTTTCCCAGGGGATTTACAGCACTCTTGCTGACAACCTCTTACGGATATCCTAGATACCGAAGCCTCGGCTCGAACAACATGGTTGAAACTCGAGAAAAAGTACCTTAGCAACAAACAAGCGAAAGCAGCGGCCTTGGAAACCCGTTTCGTTAACCTCAGCCTGGACCAGTGCAGCTCCGTTGACGACTACTGTCAACAATTAAAAGCCCTAGCAGATCAATTACGAGATGTCGATCAACCCGGTAACACGAGAGTCACGACTCGTTCTTACCTTGGTCCCGCGGACTCTCTGCGGAATTTTGACCCCAACGCTGCTCTAATCAATCAGCAGCAGCCGACTGGGATTTGGCTCGGACCATGCTCAACGATGAAGTGTTACGACAGGAAGCTCGCAAACCCAAAAGCATCGTCTGTCCTTGCAGCCACCACCACCGGGAAACCTTCTACGCAACACCCAACACCCGACAACACCACCCAGCACCCACCTCCGGCCGATTATTCTTCTCAGCATAGCAGCCCCGGGGACGCGGCCGCGGGTCAGGGTACATGAGGACGCGGACGTGGAGGCAGAGGCCGTGGATATCGGCCGAATAACAACTGGGCATTCCAAGCGCACATCTTACCCTCAATGGGCTTGGTGGCAAACCCACCTTGCCCTTATCCCTCACAGGCCCCTTGGAAGCCCACTCCGCCCAGCCCACAGCAACATTCCTCAGCTAACTATACAGGTTACACACCTCAGTTGGGCTTCAGCCCCTTCGGCCCATACCAGCCCAGTACAGGCCCACACCAGGCCCAGTTCGATGCTCTCATCCATCAGATCTCAGCGCTGCTTACACACTTCTCAGCTTGCTACACGGATCTGAATCTCTATTTTGACACTGGCGCGGAAGGACCGTCTCAAACAATAAAGGTATGATTTCTCGCCCTGATCTTTTTCTTGCATCCACTAAAATTTTGGTAGGCAATGGCAATGTTTTAACTGTTGAGGGATCTGGCACGGGCTACCTCCCATTCCTCAACCGTTACCTATATTCTACCCAATATCCTTTTTAGTCCTAAAATCATTAAAACCTTATTATCTGTTAGACGTTTCACCCGTGAAAATAATGTGTCAATTGAATTTGATCCGTTTGGTTTTTCTTTGAAGGACCTCAAAACGGGACGCCACCTGTCCCGCCACAATAGCACGGGGGATCTCTATCCAATTACACCACACAACGCTTCCGCCTCAAGCTTGCTTCCTCACCACCTTCTCTCTACCATTGCAATGACAGACTTGGACATCTTGGCTCACAAGTCTTAGATATTCTTAGTCGTATTTTGGTTTTTTCTTGTAATAAAACACAACATTCTAGTTTTTTGCAATTCTTGTCATTTATCTAATAGTAAACGTCTTCCTTTTTATGACTCAAATTCATTTACTTTTTCGCCTTTTGATATAATTCACTGTGATTGTGGACCTCGCCAATTCCAAGTAAAAGTGGTTACAAGTATTATATGGTTTTAATTGATAATTTTTCACACTTTATCTGGGTCTATCCGCTCTAGATACAAGTCTGAAACCTTCCCAAAGTTTGTCAAATTCCACCGTCTCATTGCCACCCAGTTTCAACGAAACATCAAAACCTTTCAATGTGACCTAGGCGGCGAATTTGACAACAATGCATTTAAAAACCTTTGCCACTCAAACGGTCTTCTTTTCCGTTTTGCTTGCCCTCAAACCTCCTCACAAAACGGCCGGGGCCGAACGGAAGATCCGTCGTCTCAACGACATCATTCGGGCTTTACTTGTCCTATGCCCATTTACCACCTCCTTTTGGGTCGAAGCCCTACACACCGCTACCTACCTACACAACATCCTTCCAACTAAACGTCTAAATTTTACACACCCACTTTCGCCCCTTTACCTTCGGCATCCCACATACGACCAACTTCGTGTGTTCGGCTTTTTGCCTGCTACCCAAACCAATCGCCGCCACCCCAACAACCCCACAAAATACATGCCCGATCCATTAGATGTATTTTCCTTGGTTATCCCCCGGGATTTTCGGGGTTACCGATGCTTCGACCCTACCACTGGCAAGGTCCACATCTCTCGCCACGTCACCTTTGACGAGGCCACTTTTCCTTTCACCATTCCCACTACTCCTTCTTCTTATCGCTTTTGGACGAGACAGCCCCCCCGGGTTTTCTCTTTCATCCGGCCACCACCCACACTGCCAATAACCCGTCCGGCCTAACATTCACCCTGCCACCGCCCCTTATCCCATTACCTATACCCGTCGACCTCGACCACCACCGGCCCCCGTCCTCTGCTACGGCAGCTCCAACCCAACCAGCCACCACCCACGGGTTCACCACCACCACCTACGACCCCACCCCCACCACCACCATCCGCCCCCACCACCAACTCCCATCCCATGACCACCCGCTCCAAAGCCAAAATTTTACACACCACCACCGTCTCTCCCGTACCCAAGACCTATGCCCAAGCCTTTGCCGACCCTCATTGGTTACATGCCATGCAAACCGAGTTTAGTGCGTTCAGGAAAATGAAACATGGGTAGCTTGTGCCACGACCGGTTGATCGCCCGGTTATTCGATGTATGTGGCTTTTAAGCACAAGTTTAAATCAGATGGGGCTCTGAAAGGTATAAAGCCCGGTTGGTCGTTAACGGAAAATCCCAAACAGTGGGAGTTGATTGCGAGGACACTTTTAGCCCGTTGTCAAGCCGGCCACTATTCGCACTGTTCTTTCTATTGCAGTTTCCCGCTCTTGGCCTATACATCAGTTGGATGTCAAGAACGCCTTCCTCCACGGGCACCTAAATGAGACGGTTTTTATGCATCAACCGACTGGGTTTGTTGATCAGCGGTATCCCAATTTTGTGTGCAGATTGAAGAAGTCCCTTTATGGACTTAAGCAGGCCCTCGCGCTTGGTATATGCGCTTTCCAATTATATTTTGGCCCATGGTTTTCGCAGTAGCACATGCGACAACTCCTTATTTATTTATAACAAGGGTGACCAGGTTGCTTATTTATTTTTATATGTTGATGATATCGTCCTTACGGCTTCTTCCAGCTTCTTTTTTGAATGATATTATCTCGACTCTCTCACGGGAGTTTGCTATGACGGACTTGGGCCCTCTGCACCATTTTCTAGGAATTAAAGTCACTAGGGATACGAAGGGGTTATTTCTGGATCAGGCCCAATACTCAAAGATATCATCTCTCGGGCAAATATGACCACATGTAAACCATGTGCTACTCCGGTTGATCTCTCTGCGAAACTAAGTGCTTCTGATGGGTCTTTATTTCATGATCCTACGTTATATCGTAGCCTTGCCGGTGCTCTCCAGTATCTCACATTCACACGACCAGATATTTCTTATGCCGTAAGCAGATTTGTTTTATTCATGCACGAGCCACGAGATAGCATTACGCGTTTCTGAAACGAATCATTCGCTACATCCAAGGCACGCTACAGTATGGCCTACGCGTCATCAAGTCGGATACTCATTCATTGGTCGCTTATTCTGATGCCGATTGGGGCGGCTGCCCAGATTCTCGACGGTCTACTAGTGGTTTACTGCGTTTTTCTTGGGGACAACTTGGTTTCCTGGTCATCCAAACGTCAGCCAACCATATCCCGATCTAGTGCTGAGGCTGAGTACCGTGGAGTTGCAACGCCGTTGCTGAGGCCACCTGGCTTCGAAATCTGCTGTTAGAGTTACACCTTCCTCTTCGTCGTGCCTCAATTATTTATTGTGATAATGTATCTGCGGTCTATCTCTCGGATAATCCTGTCCAACACCAGCGAACCAAACATATAGAGATCGACATCCATTTTGTTCGGGAGAAGGTCAGAGTTGGGGATATTCGGTGTTACATGTGCCATCTTCATTACAGTATGCAGATATTTTTACAAAGGGGATTTCGCGACAGTTGTTTGAAGTTTTTCGTTCCAGTTTGAGCGTTTGTCCTACGCCCGCTCGAACTGCGGGGGAGTCTTAACCGATAATTATCAGCATTATCTATTGTTTTGTATTTAGAATTGATATTATCTTATGTTTAGAATGTTTATCGTTTCACTAATTTATAGCTAGGGTTTCATTGTTATCTATCCCTATATAAAGGGCCCCTTGTATTCATTATTATTCATTCATAATAACAATAATTCAGAAACCTTTAATATTGTATAGTGCAAAGTTTAAAAGAACGGAAAGAGCCTCGAGGCGTTTTCTCGCGCCTCATGAGGCGTAAGCCCAAGGCACAGTCAAAAAATAAAATAAGTGACCTAGAAAACTCTAAAACATCAAAAATAAAATAATTGGCCCAAAAAGTCTAAAACACAAAAAAAAAAAAAAAAAACACATCAAAAAACAGCCTAAACCACCCGAGGCGCACATTTTCTTAGCGCCTCAGCCCTTAGAGGCGTATGTACAATCTGAACCCCATGAGGCGCGCCTCAGACTCGTTTTCTTAGCGTTTTCGCCTCGAGGCACACGCCTCACCCGTTTTTTTAAACCATGGTATGGTGCGTTATTGACTTCCATTAGTTTATTTTAATTTAGAATGGTTTTTACAGGGCAAGAAGGGTGTTTGGATTTAATCTGCCTATCCATCTTGTAAATCTTGTTGAAACTGCAGTGAAGGTAATGGTTTAAAAGTGGTAACTTTTGTTACATGTCAAAATGGGTCAGCTTGGGTCGGGTTGGGACGACCCACAAACACTTCTTTTTTCTTTTTTTTTTCCTTTCGTGAGTTTTAAAAGTACTTAATGGTTAAAATATGCTTAAAAAGTTTAACCCATGCTACTACAATGATAATCTATATGTTTGAAATAAAATGATTTCGGAGGTTTTGTTTGCGGTTTCTTGATGTTGATATTCTTTTATTCACAGGAGGGTTTTTGTTATCATCATGCCCAAAACCGATTATCTCATGCTTGTCAACTGGATTCCTGAAACAGCAAATACAATCCCTGCAAATGCTTCTCATAGAGTTGGTGTTGGTGCTATTGTCTTGATGATAAACGAGAGGTTTATTAACCATCATGGTATCTGGTGCTGACATGTGATCTGATGCACGAGCGCCCTAAACTAATGTCCTTTTGGGAGCATGTGCATCAGACTGTAAAAAGTTGTGCGTCCGGATATGTGCCATCGTCAAAACTCCTTCCTACACTTTTTTACACTAAGAACCCTTATTTTGATCCTGATCCTTTGATGGTCATATCTGAATTTTGATTTTTCTTAGGATTATATCATATTAAAAACCAACATAAAAAGTCTCAGCTGAATTTTGACGTATTAAATTCCTTGAACTTGTTGAATTATACAGGTTACTTGCACAACCATCACATACATAACTGTATATGTGTCATCCGCTTCAGCAAAAAAAATTGCCTAGTTGCCTATGTGGCAACGACTTATGTGCTGACCTGGCACAAGGCACCGGATATTACCGTTAATTTCACAGGTTTATATAGATTTTAACAAGTTTAGGCGTTTTAATGTGTCAACATTCGGTTCAGGGACCTTTTTCACGCAAAATGCGAAAAAATGTTTTTTTTAATGCGGTAATCCTTTTCTAAAGTATACCTGTTAGGCAATGGCCATAAGCCTCGGTTTTTTCTTTTAATAACTAACATGCAACTCTAGCAACCTTCATTTGTCATGCAAATTTTGTAGTTTTAGATCACTTCACCGTATACTTTTCTGTTTCCGTGACCACATTTTGCATCCTTTTATTTATAGATTCTTGTTGTCCAAGAAAAGAATGGGAGGATGCGAGGAAAGAATATCTGGAAGATTCCTACCGGAATTGTTGAACAGGTATATGTTTCAGTGAAGTTTTATTATTCTAACAACAATATGGTACATATTATTTTTCGAATAACTGATGAAATTTATGTCTGCAGGGGAGGATATTTCCGAAGGCGTAATTAGAGAAGTCAAAGAAGAGACAGGAGTAAGTGTTAATACTCTGGTCTACTTATCGGTTGAGGTGGCAAATGGGGCGGTCAAATAATTTTTTTATGAAAGAATTTTGGAGATGTTTAAGCATTTGAATACACTTCGGATAGCTTTCAAATATTCAGTTTGTTTAATCAATTTGACGACTTAGCTTAACCCATCAACCCGTTAGAGATAAAAACATAAAACGGACCATTCCATTTATTAGCAAAGCCTATGGGAATAGGGCTTCAAACGAACTGATTAATAAACAAACACGAACGAACACGAAGACAAATGTTTTCTTAACAAATGAACACGAACAAAAATCTCGTTCGGTAAGTGTTCATGAACTGTTCATGAACATATCATTTCCGTAACAAACGAACACGAACAAAGCTCTGTTCGTGTTCATTCGGTTCGTTTGCAGCCCTAAATGGGAGGAAATTGTTCTCTTCTAGTGTTACTTCACTTATGATTATATGCCAACATATATGTGATTTTTACCTAATGCTAATGATTATACCTGTTTCAGATAGATACGGAGTTTATTGAAGTACTAGCATTCAGGTATACACACTCAGTCACCCAAATTTTCCAGCCCTTTTTTTCCGGAATTTCTGAATTAATGCTTTAAAAATTCAAGAGATTTAGTCATGATTTATTAGAGTTGCACCTCTCTGAGGACATGGTACAAGATAGGACTTCATGGAGGGTGAAGGATTAAGGTTAAGGACTTTTAGGGTGAGTACAATAGAGCTTTAGTTTTGTCTTAGGGGCGTAGACTTGTTTACACTATATGGGGACTCTACATGTGATTGTCTTTTAAGGTGATTGTCTCATTTTATTTCATTTCATTTTATTTTATTTTTTATTATTACTATTATTATTATGTATTATTTATTTATTTATTATTATTATTATTTTATTTTTTTTTCTAGCTCAGTTTGTTGGTCCTTTGTTTATTTTGGAGGGGGGTCTCTCTAAAAGCAGCCTCTCTATTCTCTATTCCCAGGGATAGAGGTAAGGTTTGCCTACATCTCACCCTCCCCAGACCCTACATGTAGCTTGCTATTTGTGGGATGGACCGGGTATGGTTGTTGGTTAGCCCTAGGCCTGTCAATGGATTGGACATTGATCAAGATCCGATCCTATCTATATAAAAAGATCCAATGGCTTAAAAAATTCCACCAAATTCAATAAGCGAAATCTGACGGATCAATCCATTTAGGCAGGTCAATATTTGGGTTTGAAGGGTGGGTGGACCATGATGGAACAGTTAATCTGTTTAAATTAGTTGGATTGTGGACGGATCATGATCCGTTCCAAATCAATTCCTTGCCAGGCCTACTTTGTATCCACAATCGAACGAAAGGAAAATCACTTTTTACAAACTTAGGTATACGTACAGTGGCGGATCTAGAAATTAATTTCAGTAGTAACGTTTTTCATTTTTTTCATTTTAGTAGTAACTGAAAGTTTATGAATGAGGGATAATTCTCTGATGTGTTATTAACATAAAGAGGTGCCCTTTATATAGGGATTACAAGCATAACAAACCCTAGCTATAAATATGGAAACACAATCTTCTCTATACAAGAGATATCCCTATCAATAATAATAAACATAATAATACTACAATTCTAATCGGCTAATACTCCCCGCAGTTTGAGCGGGCGTAGGACAAACGCTCAAACTGGACCTAAAGGACTGAAACAGTTGTTTGGAAAGCCCTTTGGTAAAAATGTCTGCATATTGAAGAGCTGATGGAACGTGGAGCACGCGGATATCGCCGACCCGAACTTTTTCCCGCACAAAGTGAATATCAATTTCTATATGTTTGGTGCGTTGATGCTGCACAGGGTTATCTGATAAATACACCGCAGAAACGTTGTCACAATAGACGATGGTCGCCTGTCTTAATGGATTGTGGAGTTCTAGTAACAAGTTGCGAATCCAGGTAGCTTCGGCAACAGCATTGGCGACACCCCGATATTCTGCCTCGGCACTAGACCGAGAGACCGTGGGTTGACGTTTTGAAGACCAAGACAAGAGATTATCACCCAAGAAAACACAATACCCACTGGTGGAGCGACGCGAGTCAGGACAACCACCCCCAGTCAGCGTCTGAATACGCAACTAATGAATTTGTATTCGAGTTTACCATCCGGATCCCATAATCCGTTGTACCCTGTATGTACCTGATAATACGTTTCATAAATGCAAAGTGAGTGTCCCGTGGGTCGTGCATAAACAAGCAAACCTGCTGGACCGCATAAGTAATATCCGGACGAGTAAACGTCAAATATTGTAGTGCCCCTGCGAGACTGCGGTACAACGTAGGGTCAGAAAACCTGGGGCCATCATTAGCACTTAGCTTAGATGAGATATCAACTGGTGTGGTGCAAGGTTTGCACACAGACATAGAGGCCCGAGCAATAATGTCCTTCGCATATTGTTGCTGGCGAGAGGAAAATACCATTCTTAAGATGATCAACCTGAATACCAAGGAAATGGTGCAGCCGGCCAAGATCAGTCATGGCGAACTCCCGAGAGAGCATGTTAATAATCTCATGTAAAAAACGGTCATTAGAGGCCGTCAAGACAATATCATCCACATACAGCAATAGATAAGCAACGTTACCCGAATCACGTCTGAAAATAAATAGTGAGTGATCACACTCACTGCTGCGAAAGCCATGAGTGGTAATATAATTAGCAAACCTGGTATACCACGCCCGTGGAGCCTGTTTAAGCCCATATAAAGACTTCTTTAATCGACACACAAAGTTGGGAAATCGGCGATATTAGCCGATTAGAAGAAGAGGGAAAGAGCTAGGGTAATCAGAACCGTAGCTCTGATACCATGAAAGTTTATGAATGAGGGATAATTCTCTGATGTGTTATTAACATAAAGAGGTGCCCTTTATATAGGGATTACAAGCATAACAAACCCTAGCTATAAATATGGAAACACAATCTTCTCTATACAAGAGATATCCCTATCAATAATAATAAACATAATAATACTACAATTCTAATCGGCTAATAGTGACGTTTTCCAAATATCGTAAAAAAAACAAATTTTCCACTATGCGCGCGAAGTTGAGTAGCAACGGACGCGGCACCTAGCTTCAAGCTAGGTCCGCCCCTGTATACGTGGCGTTTTAAGTGATACGCTGGTGTAGACCACCACTAGGCGTACTTATACAAATGTTGGCTGCTGGGTAGTTAAAGTAAAGGATATAACAGGCCAAGTCAATACGGATAACTATATATCAGCCAGTCACGTTCGGCACCACACCTTTTGTCAATATTTTTAGTCTTTTGATTATGACTGCAAAACTATATTAATATGGTAATATCTGTTTTTTAACTAAAGTTATTAGGACTTAGGAGGTTGTATGCATTAAAAATGCATGTTGGGCGACTTTCAACCTATCTTTAGTTTATATTTTTACCTTACGTATTGGACGCATAGAGGTAAAAACATAAATTCATCCATAAGCAAATGAGTTGAAGTTACACTTGTATTCCTGAATACACATATTAGAGAGACTGTAGCTGCTAGTATGTAACATTCAAGTGTATGGAAATCGGATGTATCATTTATTTAAAAAAGCTAATCCACTTGTTACAGGCAATGGCACAAGGTATTTTTTGGGAAATCAGATTTATTCTTTGTGTGCATGATGCGGCCACTATCGTTTGAAATCCAGATTCAAGAACTAGAAATCGAGGCAGCCAAGGTATCTGATTTTGTTTGTGTTAATTGTACACAAATAACAACTTAAATCTTTTCTTGAAATTGATTAACATCCATGCAATGTCATGTGGAAAATGAAAGAAATGAATAGTTTTTTTTTCCCTAACAATTGTTATATATCAAATCTACCCTTCCCTCTTCTTTGTGGGAAGACTACATGGGGGGGGGGGGGGGGGGGGGTATGGAATACTTATGGATGGCAAAAACAAGTGGATTGGGTCACAAAGGCCCTCGAAATCCTTAGGGAGCCACGATACATTAGCCAAACCACTTTTTTGTCCTTGTGGCATGGTAGAGGTGGCGATGTTGACCCGTTTACTTACGAATCAGTCAGTTTGGCTATGTTTTGCCCCAAACCTGTTATATGGGTCAAACGGGTCGACCAATCCGGTAGAAAGTGGCCGAAATCTATTTATACAATCTCCTAAATCGTCTTATTTAAAGATTCATGTTATTATGGACTTATGCTAATTAGGATTAATGCATCAATCATATATATATATATATATATATATATATATTATATATATATATATATATATATATATATATATAACATAGACAAAAAGTCAAAATTTCAGCCCATACTAACAAAAGTCCGTCTCAAGTCACACCTGTTTTGACCCGTCACCCAACCTGTCCATCTCTCCCCCTCTAGATGGTGTTTGCACTTTATAGGTCATCCCAACCATATAATAAAAGTGACCCGTTTTGACCTGTTACTCAACCTACTGATTATAAGAATATTTTTTTTTTAATAGTGGATGCCATTGGAGGAATATGAAGCTCAACCATATGCTCAAAGAGAAAGTCTAATGTGGTACATTTTGGAGTTATGCAAGGCAAAGGTTGATAAGAATTACTCTGGTTTTTCTCCACAACCGGTAACCTCATTTTTCAGTGATACGCCGAGTTACATATATTTGAACAATCGAGATTTAAATTAAAAAAAATTAAAAATAAAGTATACAATTCTAAAATATGCAGATCAAGTATTCAATATTTATAGTTTACTGTGACATTATTTGTAACTATTCATAACATTTTCTTGCTTTATAGTCTTCTATTTGGTGTTTCATATATTGTCTGTTAATGCTAATGTGCATTTTAATGAATTGCCACTTGAGTATTATAGAGCTAGTTGCAGATCCTGCATTTTAATGAAGTGTTGATCAAGTAATGAACAAAAAATAGTATAACGTATGTAGTAAATGATTTTGTCATCTCTATCAAGGGTTTTTGCGGTTTGGTTTACCTAATATTTGATGTCGAGCAGGGGTCTCTCTGGAAGCACCCCCTCTATCTGCAAGGATAGAGGTAATGTTTGCCTACATCTCACCCTCCCCAGACCCTACTCTTAGCTTTGTTAATTGTGGGATTTACTGGGTAAGGTTGTCGTTGTTGTTGTTTACCTAATATTTGATGAGAACCCTTGAATCTGATTTCATGTTGTTTGGCCAATAGCCGAAATTCAAATATGACCTCATTTACGTTAACCTTACTTTGTGGTTATCCCGCGGTTCCCTCTATTTAAACAAAAAAAAAAAACATGTTAAATCTTTAAGATGGTTCACTTACTCTTTAACTCCTTTGAAGGCTACTTAGCGTAAGTTGCGTTTTACCTAATCTCATTAGTCAGTAGTAGTTAGTAGGATATAGGTTTTGTGAGTTTACTAGTAAAAGGTTATCACATTAAAAAAACCCACTATAAATGTATGACACGTTTAACACTTCATTACATGTACTTGTTACCTAGGGGTGAATCCAACCTTTGACAACATAATTTTTTTATATGTTGTATATATATATATATATATATATATATATATATATATATATTTTGATTTCTTATCTTCTGATTACACCTATACTATGACAAAGTAAGCCTAGTGCAAATTCAAACTCGAGATGTAAATAAACTTTAATTCAAGAAAACAAGAATATAGAGTGAGTCTTAAGATGTTACACGAGAATATGAAGTTTGAACTCTAGCCCTAAACAAAGATGGTGATTTCAAGATTTACCTAATCTATTGCATTCCCTTGTACTAGGTTCTCTTCTCGCATTATTCGTCAACTTTGGGTGCAAATTAGCCTAGCTCAAGCCTTGTAAATAAGATGGCGGAGAGTCTGTCCAATCGTTGCATTTTTTGGCCATTGCATCAAACACTAGTAGCACCATCACCACCACGACATCACATCCCCATCACTGTCCCATGAACATGCATATGAAAAACCCCATCTCCATCACCCCCAAGTGATCTTGCGAACGAATTCCCGCCGCTATTGCCGCCACCACCAAGTGGTGAACAAGAAGTTTTTAGAATGATAAGGTTTTTTTTTCTCTATCGTTTACAACTATCTTTTAAAGGCTTGATTTGTAGACCTCATTATATCACATGGCAACTCATGCCCCCAACTCAAGCCCCCCCACTCCCCTCACTCCAAATAGTGTTGAAGATGTTTCGGTTAATATTTAATTGTACCATGCAAGTTATAGATTCACACAATTTTACCCAACAAATGATAAAAACATATTTGTAAAAATTAGAGCCCTACCCAACTAAAATTTTAATTATTTCAACCCATTACCCAGATTAGTAAAATTTAAACCCCTTTTAATTGGTCGGCCAATATTGTTTTTTAAACCCAAATCAAATATTTATAAGTTATTGACTTTAATGTTATAGGTGGCAGCCTTTTTCTACTCGCTCCATGCCCAAAGTTTTAAAGATTTTCGGAGATGACCTTGCAAATTAGCAACTCTCCTACCACCTCATGTTCCTCGATAACACAAGAGCGTTAATCGTTACATGAAGATGACACGGCGTTGATTAGAACCCGCAAGAGGATGATTGAAAAGTCAATATGCAAAGCATATTAGATATCACCGATAGCACCAAGGAGTAGCTTGAAAATGTTGGAATCCGCCATACACACATGTACTATCTATATCTTTATATATTTTTATGTCTTAGATGTTAATGAACTTATTTTATAATTGCTTGAACTTATTTTTATTTAGTTGAACTTGATTGTAATTATTGTACTTGAAACATGTTTAGTAAATTTCCTTTTTTAAAACCGAATCGAGTTGATTCAAGCTAGAAACCAAATTTCTAGCTCGATATCAAATCTGAGTGGAGCCTGAGTTTACCCGACTGGGCTCGTGTATCCTCAAGTCCTCAACTCATGTTTATATCACTCACCTTGTTTCTCCTTTAAGTAATAAATTCTTTGACCAAAAATTAAAACTCCGTAGGATGGTTTTGTCATAAGATCATTTTGATGTTCATGAGCTTTAATTTCTCTTGAAACCATAAGGAGTTAAACCGTAAATATTTCTAAAAAAAGGTCAAAGAAGACCGTTGACGCTCTTAAGGCTAGTGAGTGTGGATCCGGCATTAGGCAGGCATGGTGATGATGGGCACGGCAACACCGCCCCTAGGGGCGGCATCGGCATGAACGAAAATATTGGGACGGGCTCGACGTTCCTCCACGTGTTCAATTAGAAGCTTTTTGACCGTTGAACGGTCGAATCCTTTAAAAAAAAATCAATTTCCAATTTCATTATTATAAAAACATCTATTCCATTCACTCAAACTCTCTCAATATATTTAAACAAAATCAATATTTATAAAAAATTCCAAACCCTCAAACAACTGTGTCTTCATCATCTTCTTCGTCTACGTCTTCGTCTTCTTTGGGTTCATCATCTACAAACGAAGCCATAAATTTTGTTATAAATGTCGCCGCGCAAGCGGCACATATCATTACTGAGGAAGAAGGAGAGGAATTCGACTCGGTATCTCGAACTAAGCAAGCGGCTATAAACAGAGAACGAGAAGGTTCGTTTTATATATATTTTTAGATAATTTATGTGTATTATATTTTTTTTAAGATTATAGATGTTTATTATATTTAATTTTTTTAAGATTGTAGATGTTTATTGTGTTTATATTTTTTAAAATATGTATAGGTGCCCATGATAAATTGGTAGCCGATTATTTTAGAACAATGGACAATAATAAATTATTTGTAATTTTTTTATGTCGAGTAGTTTAATGTAATTTTAGTTGTTTTTTAATGTAATATTAACTTTTTAATATTAATGTTAGAATTAGAAAATTAATATGGCAAATGAGGTGGAGGGCCTTTACTAATATGGTGATGATATTCCTACCCTTCACTAATATGGCAGGTGAGGTGGATCCTTCACACCGATACCATAAGAACACCACATCACAACAGTGTCCTTGTAATCACTCCTCATATTAGGCCCATTCATTAATCCCATCTACGTAACTTCTAAACCCTTAAAAGGTTCCCAATCCCCTCACCATTCCCTTACACACAACCACCCACCCTCTCACCGGAAACCACAATGCACCTCCGTTTCATCGCCGCGCTCACGGCGGCGATTCTGCTGCTCCTCCATATATCCACCATCAACGCCCACAACATCACCACCATCCTCAACAACTTCCCTGACTTCTCCACCTTCAACCACTACCTCACCAACACCCATCTCGCCACCGATATCAACTCCCGTCAAACCATCACCGTCTGCGCCGTCAACAACGCCGCCATGTCCCACCTCTTACAAAAACACCTCTCTATCCCAACAATCAAAAACATCCTCTCCCTTCACGTCCTCCTCGACTACTTTAGCGCCAAAAAACTCCACCAGCTCACCGACGGCTCCGCCTTAGCCGCCACCATGTTCCAAGCCTCCGGCACCGCCACTGGAACTTCAGGACTCGTCAACATTACCGATCTAAAAGGCGGTAAGGTCGGTTTCCGTACCGAAGATTCCGTCAAAACAGACGTTACGCTCGTTAAATCTCTAAAAGAGATTCCGTATAATATTTCTGTTATACACATCAGCAATTTTTTACAATCAGCTGAAGCTGAAGCTCCTATGCCTGAACCAGCTGACGTAAACATTACGTCGCTGATGTCACTGCATGGATGCAACAACTTTGCTGAGGCTTTGGTTGGTAATGCTGACGCTCATCATAAATATAATGATAACATTGAAGGTGGCTTAACGGTTTTTTGTCCTTTGGACAATGCTTTTAAACAGTTTTTACCGAAATATAAAAAGTTAACGGTTAGTGAGAAGCAGTCTTTGTTAGAGTACCATGGTGTACCGGTTTATCAATCAATGTCGATGTTGAGATCGAGTAATGGCGTGAAGAACACGCTAGCAACAGACGGTGCTAAGAAGTATGATCTGATTGTACAGAATGATGGACTAGATGTAACGATTAAGGCGCGTATTAACACGGTGAAGATCGTAGAGACGTTGATTGATCAACAGCCGTTGGCTATTTTTACTATTGATAAGGTGTTGTTACCTAAGGAGCTTTTTAATATTTCTCTGACGCCGGCTCCAGCGCCGAAGGGTTCGAAGAATAGATTAAGAAGAAAAAACATGAAGTTCCACCGGCGCCGACGGAGGCGCCGGCGGATTCGCCGGATGATTATCCGGCGGATCAGGAGGCAGATAGTGACGGTGCTGCGGAAATTAAGGGTTTTAAGGGTTTTAGATTTGCTGATGCTTTGGTTTTGGGTTTTTGGTTTGTGTATTTTACTTAATGTAAGATATTTTTGTGTGTGTTAACTTAAACTTGGGGTATTTGTATACGAAAAACTATGATAGGTTATTGGTTATTATAAGCTTATGTTATGATTTTAATATTTCATTATTATTGGGTCATGTTATATCTAAAACTTTTGTTTTCTAACCTCAAATCGTCTAATATTTTGTTTAAGCAATTGGTAGGGTGTGGATTCGATTTGATGTATGAAAAAAGTCTTTTTAGGGTTATGTTATTTACACCGGATTTTTTAGGGTTTTACAGCTCTCTACGGCTTGTAGAGGCCTCTACGTGCCGTAGAGGCCGGTGCAAATAAGTTTTTGGGTAGTGAAAAAGGGGGGGCCTACTTTTATTCTTGCGACAAAGAAGTTGCATTGGACACCTCGAAGTAAAAACCAATAGCAGACAAACAAAGAAAAAAACAAAAGAAGTAAAAAGACTTATAAGGATGACAAATGGAACGTTTAGAGTGAAGGAAGTGGGCGCTTGGTGGGGTTGGGGCATGAGTTGTCGATCATGTGTCAACAGTGGGGGTCTAAAACTTTAACACCATAAAAGAGAGGGGAGTAGCGGTTTTCAAATCGCTAGTCGCTCGTGACTTGACTTGTTCGGAAAATACTCGTTTGATTTTCTGATTGGTTGTAAATGAGGTGATCGGCTTGGTTCGATTTGTAAATAAGCTAAGCATGAGCAAAGGTTCGTTCGGCTCGGTTCGACTTGAATAAATTATTATTTATTTATTATACACACAAAAACACACACACAAATCACATTAATATTTATAGCTTTATACATATCATTTGTTCCAATATATATGCAAATAAAATATAATTAGCCCGCTTAATTCAATAAAAATGTAATACTAAGTTTAATAGTAAAATCCTAAGTCGTGAAATGACAGTCTTGACTTCTTTATGTTATTAGTCGTTCGTCGCTTGATATTACCAGGGCCGTCCTTGAGAATTTATGTGTCCGGGCCGAGCCACGAATTATGTGCCCTGATGAATCAATTCTTCACAGTTTATTTTTTCCAACAATACGTTTTCGATAGCTATCATCGCTAATCCGCAAAGTTTTTTTTTTTTTTTTTAACTTAACTTGGCTAAGGTTTCATGAGTATTGGCTAATGGACTAATGGTTAAGTTATCTAAGTGTGCTAATAGCCTAATAGGCTTGAGTTTTAGATTATGGAGTTATAATGTGCCTATTACAAACTAACAAATTTTCCTTACTCTTTTAAGGTTCCCTCATTTAACCCACCCTTATACAGTAATGAATGCAGATTGTTTTTTGACGGGGGCACAAATCAAGTAAATTAACAAAGTGAAAAATAATAAAAATGTGAAAATTCTGATAAAAGCATTTGAAAACTAAATTATTGTCTAATGCAGTTTGTACTATATTTTAAAACTAAATTAAATCATCTGAAAAGAAGTTGTGTAGCACTGAGAAAATGACATTGACAAACTATTTAGACCTTTTTATTGGATTTTACTTAATTACCCTTCATCTTTTTCACACCTCTTTAACATCACTTGCAGGTTCTTAACAATCACACAAATCGAAAGTATTTTTAGTGAACATAGTCCAACCATACTTATTGTGCCCCTCTAGAAATTGGGCCCGGGCTGGGAGTCCTCCCCGCACCCTTTAATAATCGGCCCTGGATATTATCCTAAGCCAAAATGCGACAACTGTTCTCTACAGTATGCCTATCGCGTCACCGGCCTCAACCTAAGCCTCATCCTCAGACACTCGGGCCTCACTATTAGTGTCATCATCGAATAGTTCGACCTTCGTTGTCATCCGAGAATGAAAACATTGAAGGAAACATCCCAATTTTATGGTTGTCCAAATTACTTTTCGCTCGTTGCTCGATCGAAAAAATATGCAGTTGAAAAATGCTTATTCAATTTTTGGCTCGGTTATAAATGAGCCGCTCAGCTCGGTTCAGTTTGTTAACGAGCGAAACACGAGCAAAGGTCCACTCGGTTCAGCTCGTAAACAGCCCTAGAGGGGAGTTGAGGGGCTTGGGTTTCAAATGTTTCAAAGCTTATTTATTTATTAAAAAACAACCAATCACCTCCCTCCACCTCATCTCCCCACATGCCCCACGCTCGGCTTCTCCCCACGCCAAAGATGCAACGCCCAACTCACCCAAGGTAGGGGTGGTGTTTGGGGGTTGGGTTGGCAACTCACGCCAAAACCCACGCTCCACTCCCCGTAGTCTAAAAAATAAAATAGATGGAAATAAGTGAGACACGAAGTCCTAAAATATATAAACTATTTACGTGAAAACGTTGATACAACGCAAGTTGGTGTCTCGTATACCATGATTGTTGAAATAATAACATCTAATTCAAATGCACAATATTTATAATGTTGGGCTAATGAGTTTGTTATAATGATTGGGCTAATTAGTTTGTTGAGTGTGTTTCAGGAATTCAGGTTATTGATCTATTTGGTTTATTGGGCCTAGAGGTGGCAAAATGGGTAGGTTGGGTTGGGTTGGTTGATGGGTTAGGATGGGTTTGGGTTAGGATGGGTTTGGGTCAAGATGGGTAAATTAAAAAAATAGGTTATGATGAGTTTGGGTTAGGATTAGGATGGGTTTGGGTCAAGATAGGTAAATTAAAAAAATGGATTAGGATAGGTTCACATCAAAATAGTTTAAAATTAAAAAAAAAAAATTAAATTAACAATAAAAAGTTAAAAATTTAAAAAGTAAAAAAAAATAAAAAAAAGTAAAAAAAAATAAAAAAAGGAAAAAAAAACAAATGTAAAATTAAATTTGTTTCGACTCGACCGGACCCGGCAACGACCCAGACCGTTTCAACTTGACCCGTCCCGTAGCGACCCGGACGGGCCCGGTAGCGACCCGAACCGTTTCGACCCGACCGGGTCCAGTAACGACCCAGACCATTTCAACCTAACCCGTCCCGTAGCGACCCGGACTGTTTCGACCCAGGCCGTTTTAACCCCACCGGGTCCGGTAACGACCCAGACCGTTTCAACCTGACCCGTCCTGTAGCGACCTGGACTGTTTCGAGCCGGCCGGGTAACGACCCAGACCGTTTCAACCTGACCCTTCCCGTAGCGACCCGAGCTGTTTCTACCCGGCCGGGCCCGCTAGCGACCCGGACCGTTTCGACCCAACCGGGCCCGGTAACGACCCAGACCGTTTCAAATTGACTCGTCCTGTAGCGACCCGGACTGCACTCGATCAAACCCGTTAACGACTCGAACCTTTTCGATGAGATCGGTCTCGTTAACAACCCGTGTTGTTTTGACATTGCCGTCCGTTAACGACCCGAACGGTTTCGAACCGACTGGGGTGATCAACAAATGCAAAAGATATAATTTTTTGTTTTTTAATGACATTGATTTCTATTAGGCAACAACGCTTTTGGTGTTGGGTGAGTTTTAATTCATATTTTTATATGGTTATTTAAAAATACCCATCCTGACCTATTTGTTTTTTTTGACATACCCATCCTGACCTACTTACTTATTTCCTATAATTAAAATTACTCATCCTAACTCTCTTGAAAATTATACTAAACCCAATTTAACCCACAAGGTCAAATTTTAAACCCAAAACAACCCAAACTCAACTTGATGGGTTGAAATTGCCAGGTCTAATCAGGCCTATCTGAAATATAGCCCAGCTCGTACACAAGCCTAGCTGTTGACAAGGGCCCAACTAGCATGCTTATATAAGAGAAGGAGCTGTGTGTTTTAGGGTTAATCACCCTCTGATATTTTTCAGTCTCTCTCTCTCTCCCTCTCTCGTTCTTTCTAGACTCTCTGTATTAGGGTTTGTTGTTTTGTAAGTATTTAATCATCGTCTTTGTATTTTCTTCATAATTTGTTGATATAAACCATCAACAGATTCTCTAAACTTCTTATTATTAGGTTTCAGTGTTTTACTGAAATCTATTTGGGTATTGGTTGGGTGTTTTCTGATTTGGGTAACTAATAAAGTTTTGATCACCGTTTTGTCGTTATATTCTTGTTCTATGTATGATATTGTGGTTGTATTTGATATTAAGAGAGATTGGGAGTTTAGATCTAAGGTTTTCTACATGGTATCAGAACTTAAGCTCTAGATCCTGTGGTTGTTTGTCTTTTTCTGCCGTGTTATTGTGTTTTATTGTATTGTCTTCTAGATCTGTTGTCTGTTAATCAGATCTAGGGTTTATTGGTTTCTGTGTCTTCAAACCCTTGATCTTCTTCATAGATCTAGGGTTTGTATTGTATGAAACTAATATGATATTTGTAGATCTTGTCTGTTTCTTCCTATTTTATATTAAAAAAAGTTAAAAAAAAAAAGACTTTTTGTTTCTTCCTGGTTTATTAGTTTCTGTGTCTTCATGTTTTTAATAAGTTAAAAAAAGTGTTTGGCAAAAGTATAAAGACTTTTGGTTTTAACTTTTTGTTTGCCTATGATAAGTTGTTTTGGAAAAGTAAGGAAGAAGTGACTTTTTGAACCTCCTTATAACTTATTGATGATTATTTACCTACATGCCCTTCTTGTATCCTTATACCTACCCTCTTTATACCCTTTTTGGTCATTTTACCTAAATAAGTTAAATCAAACATTTTTTTTACAAAATAACTTATTAACTTATTGTTTTTCCCCACCACATAAGCTAATCCAAACACTTTTCTAAAGACTCATTTTTAAAAAGTCATAAGTTAATAAGTCATTTTAACTAAAAGTCCTTTTTGACTTAAATAAGTTTATCCAAATATGCCCTAAATATGAAAAAAGTAGTATATGATACCATATAACAAATACAAATTTTACTCTAGGGTGGGTGCTTGGTGTTTGATACGTAACAAACTGGTAATCAAGCAATAAGACCGATAAAAAGAAGAAGAATACTTAAGAGAAGAAGGTAAAACCCAATTCAATTCATTGATACCATCCATTCTGTTCGTCATCCATTCAAGGAAACCTAATTAACAAACTAATGACACCCTATGCTATTAAACAATTACACTGTAGTCCTACTACTATTCGGTATGTAACAATGTTTGTGCTAATTCCATGAGGAAATTATTTTGCCATCTCTATCAAGGGTTTTTGCGGTTTAGTTGACGTAGTATTTTATGGGAAACCTTGAATCTGACTTCATGTTGATTGGCCAATAGCCGAATCCAAATATGACCTCATTTATGTTAACCTTAATTCGTGGTTATCCAACTCTTCCCTCTATTTAAACAACTAAAGCTTGTTAAATCCTTAAGATGGTTCACTTACTCTTAGCCCATTTGAAGGCTACTTTGCTCGGTGTAAGTTGCACTGCCTTTGACCTAATCCCGTTGGTTAGTAGAATATTAATGAGGTTCTGTGAGTTTACTAGTAATAGGTTCTTATAGTAAAAAAAATAATAAACATAAAATTAAAAATAGAAATAAACCAGTATAAGTGTATTACTCTGTAACACTCAATAATATGTACTTGTTACCTAGGGACGAATTCAACATCTAACAACTTTTTTATATGTTGTATATAACTATTTGATGTGTTATCTTCGGACAACACCTCTGTTACGACAAAGTAAGCCTAGTGCAAGTTCGAACTCGAGTCGTAAATGAAGTTTAACTCAGGAAAACTAAAATATCAAGTGAGAGATCCAGGATTTTTACATGGGAATATGAAGTTTGAATGATCGTGATTTATAGATGTACTAAATACATTGCATTCACGTGTACAACATGTCTACGTTCTCTTCTTAGTGTATTAGGCTCACGAGTCTAAACGACCTTAGTGTACAAAGCTCATTCTCGGGCTCGTTGAATAAATTCATTTCATTAAAGGCTTAAGGTCGTCATGAGCTCATCGAAGCTCAACTTGGTTCGAGTTTTTACTATTTGATATCAAGTAGCTCACAAAGTGGTTGACTCATTTCAAGTTTCTACCTTACTTGTAACATGTCAATTATAAAACAAGTACTTTGTTATATATACTATCAAATGTTAGTTTCTTATGTTAAGTAATAAAACAAGTACTTTATTGTATAGAAATACAGAAACATATAAGTTATTGCACATTTCATGTCTCACTATTTATTCTTCAATGATAAATGTGCATGTTCTTTACGGTTTTGGTCGTTTGGACTATGTATACCTTTTCCACATCTTCAAAGTTATTGATCCTTGCACTTGGTAATTGATATATAAGTAAAAATAGAAACAAGGATACATATAAGTGGTTATCGCATTTCATGTCTAACTATTAGTGCTGTAAACGAACCAAACGAACACGAATAATGCCTTGTTTGTGTTCGTTTGTTAAGGAAATATCGTGTTCACGAACACTTACCGAACGAGATTTTCTGTTCAT
Organism: Ambrosia x helenae; assembly: GCA_030844895.1. Classification (NCBI taxonomy): domain Eukaryota; kingdom Viridiplantae; phylum Streptophyta; class Magnoliopsida; order Asterales; family Asteraceae; genus Ambrosia; species Ambrosia x helenae. The sequence goes on along the minus strand of JAUTDX010000148.1, from coordinate 226,172 downwards.
GTTCGTTTGTTAAGGAAATAACGTGTTCACGAACTATTCATGAACGGTTACCGAACGAGATTTGTATTCGTGTTCATTTATTATGGAAATGAACGTGTTCGTGTTCTTTTGTGTTTATTTGTTAAATTTAGGTGTCAGACAAAAACAAATACAAATGAGCGTAAACGAACACAAACAAGCATTAATGAACAAAACCGAGCACCAACTAACACATATTAAATTCCAAATAAAATCATAATTTTTCATCACAAACATTGTCTGCCCAAAATAAAATAATCCAATTACCCAATTATACTTGACATAATCTTATAACATAATGTCTCATAAAAACACAAAATTATTATATTTAACTTGAAATCCTCGTTTAATTCACAAAAAAATAATAGCTAATCAAAATAGGTAAACTAATATTAATATGTAATACACTAATATGTATTAAATAATCTTAAATCTACCACTATGAAATTTGAAGTACTTAACATAAAATAAAAACTTAAAAACTCTAATGAACTATCGAACAAAAACAAATATAAACGAATATATTACCGAACGTTCATGAACATATATGAACGAATGCCACTTCTGTTCATGTTCGTTTGTTTAACTAAATGAACATAAATTCTTGTTTGTGATCGTTTCTTTATTAAACATACAAACACAAATGAACTTCCCGCCGAACAGTTCACAAACTGTTCACCAAATGTTTTGTTTGTTTACATCCCAACTAACTATTTATTCCTCAAATCATAAATGTGCATGTTCTTTATGGTTCCGGTCCTTTGAACTAGGTATACTTTTTCCACATGTTTTACTATTGATGTACACACTATTTTTTTTTTGAACGGCCAATTGGAATCACTCACGGACTACTGGAGTATCATCGTGCCACCAGTGTTACCACATGATCATATTCCACCACCAAGTCACCAATTCAGGAGGAAACTCATAAATATGAGAAAAACCCCCTTGTGAGATTTGAACCCAGGACCTATTAGTCCCTAAGTCTTATCACACCACCAAAATGCCGCTGGGCTATAATGCCTTTGGCAAGATGCACAAACTATTATGACACATTTCTATAAACCCAAGAAAATGATTGCAAATACAATATACACAATTATACACACACCTTTTAGTATTAGGAAATTGACGGAATAAGTACTCACAAGCTAATATGTGCTTGAATAGGTGGCTACGTGAAAGTTTGTGTAACCCCTCATATACCGCGTATAGTTTTATACGCGACATATAGGAAAGTTGACTAAACATGGGATGTGTGCCAATATGAGGACCCATTTATAACGGCACAACCTATATTGCTGAAACAAAATTAATTAATCAATAACTTTTTGTCAGATAATTTGATTTCTTCAACCGGCAATTTGAGATCTTGAACTGTTTACAAGTAGGACACTACAAAATGTGACTTCCCTTACATGTTACATTTAATCAGAAAGGCTAGCTTCCTCTTTTATCATCCTGACTTTACCTCCTAATGACAACACAATTGAGAGCGCCAAAGGCATTATAGCCCAGCGGCTTATTGGTGGTGAGATAAGACTTACGCTCTGTTCCAGACATGGGCGGATTTAGGTTAAGTCGGATGGGTTCCCGGGAACCCAGTCGGTTTTGAAATTACAGTGTTAATATATACAAAAAACTGAAAGGAACCCATAAAAAAATAGTTAAAGGAACCCAGTTACAAAATGCTAAGTGCTCCACTGGTTGAAACCCTCCTTAGTGACCCACACATACCTGGTTCGATCCTTGTTAGACAAACGTTTAGTTTTTTTTCCGTTTCTATAATTCTATATATTTTTTATTTTCAAAACCTAAAACATTAAGGTTTTAAACAAACAGAGCACAACCACAACCACCCTTCCCTACCTCCTCTCCTCACCTCTCCAAACCCAATCCCACCAGTTCCTTCCTTCCTTAATCCTTATAATATTCTTCTCCTATTTCTTCTTCGTCTCTTGGTTCTTCATATATATCTCTCTCTATATATATAAACATAAACACCAGCACTTGAAACCCATAACTGTCACACCCTCAAAATCCACTTGCGGAGTTTTACCGCGAGGCGCATGACAAACCAGGATCCAAACCAACGATCACAATAAACAAGTCTAAATGAATTAAAATGCAACTTCAAAACATAGTTTAAAATCCCGTTTACAGCGGAAGCTTATTCAAAACATTATCCAAAATAATAAACCAATGTTCAATGTTGTAAGACCATGCAACCCTAACATAGACGCCGTGCAGACGCGTGCGCCCTAGTCCAGTCGTGCTACCTTAGCGACCTGAGAAAACATGTAAAAGTTTACGTCAGCACAAAAATGCTGGTGAGTTTACAGGTTTTGTATCCAAGTACCAAGTCCACCTGTCCATACTATAACAAATAGAAAACCAGTATACGCTAGCTAGGCGTACGTTTTGTTACTACCACGATTGGAAAACCATTACTAACGCGAATACCAAAAGTATGCCCGATGTAGTTCCTGTTGTTCCTGTTGTTCCTGTTTGAGACAATATGCACCCGCCGACCCTCCAAGTCGACGAGCGGGGTTGGTCACTCCCAATAGCGCTATTCACATTTCCCCGTTGTGCAAACCCGCACATTCATGGTTCCCCCCGGGACTTCCAAAGATCGTGTAGTACACAATAGAAACACATAGTGTAACGACCCTGGCTGACGTGGCCGGGTCGTCGGGTCGGGTGATCGGAGCTACGCAGCGGAATTCGGATAATAACAGTCTTTAGTCTTTGTAGGATCCACGTCATCATATCTGTTGGGTTACCTGAACACATGTCAAAAATAGTTTCTGTCAACATAAAGTTGGTGAGGTCGTGTATTTTATAAAGTGAATGGCTAATTCGTTTATTGACAATTCTTTTATATAAAACATTCTTTTATAAGGATTCTTTCATAAACATTCTTTCATAAACATCCTTTCATAAACATTATTTTATAAACTCTTTTATAAACATTCTTTTATAAACTCTTTTATAAACATTCTTTTATAAACATGCTTTACATTTATAATTCTGGAGGGGAATTCTATATAACCAACTCTATTATACATCCATTCAATCATAACCCAATTCTATTATGTGCCATTCCTAACAATGGTACCACTCTGATTGTGATTTCCCGTCGGGTTTATTACGGGATGGGTCCTATACCTTGGACAATGGTTCTTGCCCTCTAGTCGGTGCAAGAAAGGAAATGGCGGATACCGTCCAGTACTGTCCTCGTTGTTTCTATATATCCCCGTTTCTATTATATTTCTTTATGAATTCTATTAATAATCGTTTATTGTAAAGCAATTCTGGTTTTAATAAATGACATGTATTCCCCCAAAAACACTTAATAAAACAGTAAAAGTGGGGAGTTCACGATACTCACCGATTTGCATTATATCTTCAGCAAATCTTCTTATTACAATTATATGTTCTATATATATGGATACGTTTTACGCGTAAGACTTGTTAGATTGTAATACTTAGGATATATATCATATATATAATTTATATATATAGAATCTGATATATATTAGATAGTCCTAAACTCGGGGTTTGGTCTTCCTAGGCAAAAAGAAATAAAGCTGGCCATTACAGCTTGGCACGCGAACCTAAAAGAACTCTAGACACTTCTAAACCCGAGTTTATTATATCGTTTTATATATCGAATCTTGTATATATAAACATATATATTTTATATATGTTTATTAGTCTCTTATTATTATTATCAAGTCCGTACGTTATTCGTATTATATATATAATTCTTATAATTATAATAATCCTCGTCTAGTCTTTGGAACGGGTTCTAATCTGGGTGTTGACCGAGTCACTGAGTCGACTCGGTAGCGACTCTATTTCCTCGATACGATTAATGGTACCTCGCAATCAACATGATTATATATTAATAACTTATCAATTATAAGATTATTAACCAAATAACCAAATAGAGATATTCTTACCCAAATAATAACCGGACACTCTCCAGGTTATTATTGGAATACAATCGGAAGTTAACCGGGATTCGCGTAAGACCTGTTATTGGACTCGTCTTCCTTATTTGGTACCTATAACAACAATCACCAAGACAGGTTAATAATCAAGAGATTATACCCAATACTTCAATGATAATTGTACCATTTAACCAAATAACCTAAAACTTACATACGGATAGAAATATAACCGGACTAATTATAATAAACGGAACCGGCTATTGGTTATAAAAAGGCTCACGACAGTCATCGTAACTTGGTGACTGTCTGGTTCGTTTAATCCGGACAGAAGACGAACAGGGCCCGGTTTCATGGTGGCTTGTCAAGTATAAACCAAAACCAAAGGATGGTTTACGAGATCAAAACCGAAGATAAACGGGTTATCAAATATACAAACCGGAAGTACTAAGTTACTGATTACACAAACTGAAACAAAGGGTACCGGTGAGTTTTATCACAGAAACAGAGGGCTTCAGCGGGTTACACGAACTCGCGACAGTCACCCAATGAACCGGTGACTGTCCGGTCAAGGCTTCGAGACACAACAGAGAGATAGTCAAAAGCCGTAGAGTTATTATATCCAAAATCTGATCCGATAACAGTGGTTCGGGTGTTCATTAGTCCACAACAGAAACAAGGTAAGGTTATTGGGGTTACTTACCGGAGAAGAAAAGGGCTCGCCGGAGAGAATAGCGACCGGGAAGAAGACAGTAGCGATGATGACGGGACAGTGACCGGAGCAGCACGGAGGCGGCAACAGCCGCCATGGCTGTCTGATCAGTGGTGGTGCCCGGAAACTGAGGCGGCAGAAGCCAGCCATGATTTCCGGTTAGTGGTGGTCCGGCGAGAAGTTCAGGCGGCCGGAGAGGAGGGTCCGGTTGGGCTTCATCTCACACACATGTGTGTGTATAATCTGTATTGTGAGAGAGAGAGTAGCGAGAATGAGGCAGAGAGGGTGGTTTATATAGATAAATAAAATAAAGGGTATTTGGCCACAGGGATAATTACTGTAACGCGGGATGTTTGGCAACGAGTATAAATACTAAATAAAAACACTTGGCGGCGTTTTAATTAGCAGAAAAAGAGCGTTTAACCGGGATAATAATAATCCAATAATTATTATTTTTATATCCGGTTGAAACGGTTAGCCGCGAGATTCGAACTTGACTATTTTATTCCATAAACGGGTGGTTGGGTCCGACCCGACCCGTTTAGAAGATCCGTAACACATCGGGGTGTTACAATTCTCCCCCCCTTAGGAAATTTCGTCCCCGAAATTTGAGTGATCTTGTCCTTTACACCCTTAATCTATAAGGATGTTACAATTTAGAACCAAGATACTTGTCAACGAGACATTTCTAGAGTCTCTAATCGATACAATATTCCTCTCGTTTAATATTCGGTTTCAATTACAATGATGGATTCTATTTAGTTCTCAGGAGTTAGATACGGAAGTCCTATCATTATAATGACTTGAATAGGATCCGAGCTACTACCTCCCTTATTCGAACGTTAGAATTTTATCGTCATTGTAATCCCGATTTTTAAAGAGTGGAATATTTTCTGGAACTCTCAGATTATTAAACGTATCTTATCCGGATTTTAAAGGTACCGGAAAAGACTAATTCACAGATGATTAAGATTTCTCTTAAATCATCTATAATAATCTTTCTGACTATTTCATTGATGATTAACTGCATTGTATCTATTACATATTATTTGACTTTTCTCATTGTATTATCGTGAAAGAGGTCTTTCACAATTCTACAGTCAATATATGTAACTTTATCTTTATAATCTCGGAATCTACTGGTAACAGTCGTTGTTACGATTCTTTGACTTAAGATTCTTATAGCAATGCATCAATTGTTCTTTCTCAAAAACATGATTATCATTCGGGATTTCTATACTTATTACATTAATTATTTCTATAAAATTCTTTCTTATTTCTAATTCGGGATTCGTTGACACTCTCGTTAAATATTCTATAATTTCCTCTTATATAAAAATATTCTTTATAAATTTCTAGTCGTTCTTCTTACGACTTATATTCTTTTCTGTTAATTTCTTTCTATATATATATTTATTTCTGTTGGCATATCGGATGCCTTCTGATCATACTTGGCATTTCGCTTGCCTTCTCGTGTTATCTGACATTTCCAATGCCTTATCTATTATTATCCAGACATATCGGATGTCTGTTCATATCATAATTCTTTTTATTTCTCGATTTATATTCTTTTATCTCCAAGCGAATACTGATAATCATTTATAGTAGACACTATAAATATATCATTTCTATAATATATATGTGCTTGGAATAATTCTTTCTTATATATAAATTTGATTAAAGTCTATACTTTCAGTGTCTGAAAGCGTTCTCTGATAGACTTATATATATAGGCAATATATATCATATTTTCTTAATCTTATTTATTATAAGCAAAGCTTATTTCATTGAGATATTCATATAGATAATTCTTGCCAAAACAGTGATTTCTTAAATTATCTCTTACGACCTTTAATTCGAGACAGGAAATTCGTCATTCCTTGGTCGGAGAGTTTCACTGGAAAAATGAGCATAATTCTATTCATTTTTCGTTTTCATGTCGATCACACCTTGCGAATCTCTACGTGATTCCGCTTGGTATTTAATCATTTCTTAATATATTTGATAATTTGGTGGATTCTACCGTTCCGGTTTCTGAATCCATATAAATTCATATTCGTTATATTTTAAGGATTTAACAAATCTTTCGTCACTTCTTATTTATAAATTTCGACTTGGTAACACTTAACCGTTTTACCAATTTGATGGTACAACAACTCACGCGAGTTTTTATACGGAAGTGACCGAAAAGATTCTTTCATAGTGTCAAATATTCTCACAAAGGATTCCTGTGACTTGGCGGCAAATGTCCGGATATACCTTCTGTAAGGGTCCAGATATCATTTTGCCCCGGGAATTGCACAGGGAATATGCACTATCTTTGGTTGGCAATCAAAATCAATAAATTGATTCATAGAATTTAACCGGTCGATGGTTTTTATTCTGCAACATATTTTTAGTTGTATTCACGGAGAAATTTTCAACTAAATTGCCAATTTTGTGGTCGTATTTTTCAGATACGATACGCTGATAATTCAGATTTATATTTCTTCTCTTTATTATTTCCTTTAATATGTTCATTACACAGACAAACTGTGATCTTGATAAACTCTTACTCGAATGTTCCTGTGCCTGTGACATTCGTAATTATGTCGCGATCATAATTACTATTTCACCTCACTTAACATTCCAGTATTTGTTTATTTTAATCACAATAGGTATGTGTCCTTCACATATTATTCTGATATTCTATTCTTTATTTTCTCTTAGATTATATATTCTGGAAAGAAACATATTGATATAAGTCTAACGAAGTAGACCGTCAATCGTTCAAGAACTTGATTCATGTCATAACCAATCCAATCTTCTTAATATCCTTGACTTATTCAAGTCGTCGGATTAAGATGGTAGTTATATTTCCGTTCGAAATATTATTTAACTTTGGGAAGGATCGATGATAATACTTATCGGAAATTTTTATCTATACACGAAGATAGATTTATATCATTAATCGTAATATATAATAATCGTGGTTATATCGAGATAAAATATCAAAGAAATTATACAATCAAATATAATTACAAAATCATGTCGAAAATACCTTTAACTTATATACGGATATAAATTCGATTAAAGATTTTCACAAAAAGGACACCAAAGGTGAAGTTTAATATGTTTTGGTAAAATAATACGGTCGTGGTTCTTTTTGTATAATTTTTTTTTTTTTTTTTTTTTTTTTAGAAATAACTTATAATAACAATACCGATTCGCGTTTCGTAATAATATTCGTTTTCAAAAATGATACGAACTATAAAGTGAAATGGGTTCGAGCAAATAATATGGCCGTAGTATATAAAAACTTTTTAGGGAAATTTTATAATAATAATACTGGTTTGAGTTTCGTAATGATATTTATTTTCTTGAAAATAATAACTATTTAGAAAGAGTTATGGTAAAAATTTTCACAATGTCGGAATTCTTTAAATTTTAATAAACACATTTCTTATTACTGATTAATAAAATAATTAGATTTCTTCAAAATATGGAGATCAAATTTTAAGGTTAAACGGATAAATTTGGATAAACCTGAGATAGATTCTAGGGTTTTTCAAAAATTATCAATACTTAAGAAAATAAGTTATAATATTAACAAGTTTTCTTAATTTTTATAAATTAACTAAATTGTTTATTTAAAATTTTGAACGGAGGGGTATTTATATATATATTTTTACTCAAAACTGAAATACCGGTTTAGTGTAAAATAGTAATGACTAAAATCAATAGACTTCGTAGTTATACTGAAAAGATTTAAAACCTTTTTAAATAATCGTGGAGTATATTGGATCCTTGATTAAATAATCGAGAGAAAAGTCTTTAAAAACACTATATTTATATATTTCTAGTATATCAAATTTTATAAAAATTTTCGGAATTTACGGGGTAAAATAATATTTCTGAAAACTCGAGCATAGGAATGTTCAAGTTGTAGTATAATAATTATGTTCTGTTTACCGCAATAACCATGAGGTTAACAATCTGAATGATTACTGAGACTGGAATACTTCAATAAACTTATGCGAAGTTTTCTTGAATTAAGATGAATAGTTTATGTTTTATATTCTATATATTTTTCTATATCAACATATATATACTTTTTATAATTTCGTCATTTTATATTGAGATTCATTTTCTGATTTCTATTAATTTATCTGGTTTCTGTTCTGTATATATTCTCATTTCTTATAGCCTTAATATCCTGTAAGATTTCCCAGAAATTAAATGTGCATATAAATTCACAACTGTGTACAGAATTGTCAATTTACCCCACATAATCATTCTAGTAATATCCTGTAGTGGATTCATTCTGATTTCTAATATACGGTTATGGTTCTCACCAACTTTATAATGGTTTGACATTTTAGGTACCCAAAATTTACTCGACTGATATTTACTAATCCTGATATCCTAAATATTTCTAATTTATTTTACTAAGCAACATTTCTTTTTAGAAAAATATTCTGGTAGATCCCGGATGACTAAAGACTTCAAAACTGTTATTAGCGCGGCTCTGATACCACCTGTAACGACCCTGGCTGACGTGGCCGGGTCGTCGGGTCGGGTGATCGGAGCTACGCAGCGGAATTCGGATAATAACAGTCTTTAGTCTTTGTAGGATCCACGTCATCATATCTGTTGGGTTACCTGAACACATGTCAAAAATAGTTTCTGTCAACATAAAGTTGGTGAGGTCGTGTATTTTATAAAGTGAATGGCTAATTCGTTTATTGACAATTCTTTTATATAAAACATTCTTTTATAAGGATTCTTTCATAAACATTCTTTCATAAACATCCTTTCATAAACATTATTTTATAAACTCTTTTTATAAACATTCTTTTATAAACTCTTTTATAAACATTCTTTTATAAACATGCTTTACATTTATAATTCTGGAGGGGAATTCTATATAACCAACTCTATTATACATCCATTCAATCATAACCCAATTCTATTATGTGCCATTCCTAACAATGGTACCACTCTGATTGTGATTTCCCGTCGGGTTTATTACGGGATGGGTCCTATACCTTGGACAATGGTTCTTGCCCTCTAGTCGGTGCAAGAAAGGAAATGGCGGATACCGTCCAGTACTGTCCTCGTTGTTTCTATATATCCCCGTTTCTATTATATTTCTTTATGAATTCTATTAATAATCGTTTATTGTAAAGCAATTCTGGTTTTAATAAATGACATGTATTCCCCCAAAAACACTTAATAAAACAGTAAAAGTGGGGAGTTCACGATACTCACCGATTTGCATTATATCTTCAGCAAATCTTCTTATTACAATTATATGTTCTATATATATGGATACGTTTTACGCGTAAGACTTGTTAGATTGTAATACTTAGGATATATATCATATATATAATTTATATATATAGAATCTGATATATATTAGATAGTCCTAAACTCGGGGTTTGGTCTTCCTAGGCAAAAAGAAATAAAGCTGGCCATTACAGCTTGGCACGCGAACCTAAAAGAACTCTAGACACTTCTAAACCCGAGTTTATTATATCGTTTTATATATCGAATCTTGTATATATAAACATATATATTTTATATATGTTTATTAGTCTCTTATTATTATTATCAAGTCCGTACGTTATTCGTATTATATATATAATTCTTATAATTATAATAATCCTCGTCTAGTCTTTGGAACGGGTTCTAATCTGGGTGTTGACCGAGTCACTGAGTCGACTCGGTAGCGACTCTATTTCCTCGATACGATTAATGGTACCTCGCAATCAACATGATTATATATTAATAACTTATCAATTATAAGATTATTAACCAAATAACCAAATAGAGATATTCTTACCCAAATAATAACCGGACACTCTCCAGGTTATTATTGGAATACAATCGGAAGTTAACCGGGATTCGCGTAAGACCTGTTATTGGACTCGTCTTCCTTATTTGGTACCTATAACAACAATCACCAAGACAGGTTAATAATCAAGAGATTATACCCAATACTTCAATGATAATTGTACCATTTAACCAAATAACCTAAAACTTACATACGGATAGAAATATAACCGGACTAATTATAATAAACGGGAACCGGCTATTGGTTATAAAAAGGCTCACGACAGTCATCGTAACTTGGTGACTGTCTGGTTCGTTTAATCCGGACAGAAGACGAACAGGGCCCGGTTTCATGGTGGCTTGTCAAGTATAAACCAAAACCAAAGGATGGTTTACGAGATCAAAACCGAAGATAAACGGGTTATCAAATATACAAACCGGAAGTACTAAGTTACTGATTACACAAACTGAAACAAAGGGTACCGGTGAGTTTTATCACAGAAACAGAGGGCTTCAGCGGGTTACACGAACTCGCGACAGTCACCCAATGAACCGGTGACTGTCCGGTCAAGGCTTCGAGACACAACAGAGAGATAGTCAAAAGCCGTAGAGTTATTATATCCAAAATCTGATCCGATAACAGTGGTTCGGGTGTTCATTAGTCCACAACAGAAACAAGGTAAGGTTATTGGGGTTACTTACCGGAGAAGAAAAGGGCTCGCCGGAGAGAATAGCGACCGGGAAGAAGACAGTAGCGATGATGACGGGACAGTGACCGGAGCAGCACGGAGGCGGCAACAGCCGCCATGGCTGTCTGATCAGTGGTGGTGCCCGGAAACTGAGGCGGCAGAAGCCAGCCATGATTTCCGGTTAGTGGTGGTCCGGCGAGAAGTTCAGGCGGCCGGAGAGGAGGGTCCGGTTGGGCTTCATCTCACACACATGTGTGTGTATAATCTGTATTGTGAGAGAGAGAGTAGCGAGAATGAGGCAGAGAGGGTGGTTTATATAGATAAATAAAATAAAGGGTATTTGGCCACAGGGATAATTACTGTAACGCGGGATGTTTGGCAACGAGTATAAATACTAAATAAAAACACTTGGCGGCGTTTTAATTAGCAGAAAAAGAGCGTTTAACCGGGATAATAATAATCCAATAATTATTATTTTTATATCCGGTTGAAACGGTTAGCCGCGAGATTCGAACTTGACTATTTTATTCCATAAACGGGTGGTTGGGTCCGACCCGACCCGTTTAGAAGATCCGTAACACATCGGGGTGTACACAATAGAAACACATAGTATGACAGTAGTTACCAATAATCGTTTTTAACACATGTTTTCTCCCCCGAAAGTATAAAACCAGTTTAAAAGTGGGGCCGTAAACTCACCTTAAGTTGCGTTACTCCTTAACCCGAGTAAACCCAGCTGCTATGCTAGTCCCGTAAGCGGCGACCTAACATACGACAGTTACAAGTACTTAGACTAATAACCCGCAGGTTAATTAGTCCCTAGATGTCCAGACCATAACCAAGTTCGTTTGAAAACACCGTGACTGTTTAACTGACCCAAAGTACAAGACTCGACATCCCATTGGTGACCCGAGACTCCCCGTGTTATGTTTACGCTCCAAAACATACAATAACGCAATTACACTTAACATACGTTAACGTACAACAAGTTATAGCACATAGTTCACGTATCACCGAATTACATCCAAACATATGTTACCAAGTTACCATATGTTACGAGGTTCCTAGCATGTTACTATATGTCCAATCGGGTCTCGGAATGCTAATTTACACTTACAATAGTAGTACACGCGATTTGGAAACGTAAACTAGCGATTAGGACTGATTGCGTATAAGTTCATGTGATTAGGGCTGATTGCATATAAGTTCATGTGATCAGGGCTGATTGCATGTAAGTTCACGTGATCAGGGCTGATTGCATGTAAGTTCACGTGATCAGGGCTGATTGCATGTAAGTTCACGTGATCAGGGCTGATTGCATGTAAGTTCACGTGATCAGGGCTGATCGCATGAAAACTCATGCGATTTGGGGCTAATCGCATGTAAACTCATGCGATTAGGCCCTGATTGCATGTAAAAGTGGCGATTAGGAATCCTAATCGCCTGTAACCTTGCTGTTCCAGTTTTTCGCGCGTTTAACGCTCCAAATCAGATCCAGAACGTGTGTAACTACCCAATATCATCCCAAACACTATCCTAAACATGTTTCAACCAAAATCCTTCGTTTAACCTCGTATAATCAGTCCTGCATGAAATCAAGTAATCCAAACATATACACATAGCATGCAATCATCATACTAACATGCATAACAATAACCCTAATAATCAATTACTGAGATTCCTATTATCATAATATCAATATCAATACTGATCTATCATAATAACATATCAAATCATCATCATGAATCATAAAAACCCTAGCTTTCTAATCATACACACTCATAATGCATGCATATTAGTTATAATCCGATTAACAACCCTTATTGACGATTTTCAGAAAGCTTTTTCATTTAACAACAGGTCTGGACCATTAGGGATTGATTAAAAACGTTTACAAAGTGTTATGGATGAGAATCAAACCTTAGGATTATGAAAGAATGATGGTTAGACCTTGAAACCTTGTGTTTTTGATCAAAATCGCCTTCCAGAGGTTGTTTATGTGTTTGGGGCGGTTATGGGACGACTAGGGTTGATATTAGGAAGTTTAGGAGGTTAAGCATTGTATTTATAGGCGTTTCTAGTCGTCCAGCACGTTCCGTGCGATTATGCAGCTTTACACGCGATCAGGAAGCCTAATCGCGTATAAGTTCATGCGATCGGGGCCTAATCGCATGAACAGTCAATGCGATCAGTCCCAGTCGCACCACATGACCCCCCAGTCGCACCACATATAGGCGATTGGGCTATCCTGATCGCCTATATGGGCCTGCTTCGTGTGTTTTTGCGCGTTAAACCCCGTTTTAACATATGTTAACACATATTAATGTACCGACAAGTCACATAATGATTGTAAACACATAACACAAGTAAATACACATATTTACACTCGTTCACCAATTCCCGGGACTCGAGACTCGTATGTTCCGTATGCCCTGACGATCCTACCGATCGTCACCGTTTGTACACTTGGTTAAGGACCGACATCTAATGAACCTCTAGACCAACATCCAATGATCCTCTAGACTAAACCAATAGTTCCCGAACTATAACCCGACTTAACTAACCCAGTTAAGTACAATATACGCGTGACTCGCTAAGGTAGACTTTCATCTAGACAACGTTGTTAACCAGAATTTGCCGGTGTCACATCATCCCCACGTTAAAAGAATTTTCGTCCCGAAAATTTGCACAAGTACAGAAAGAACAAAAGAAATAACGAAGGAAACAAGCAAAAGATAGAAACCAAAAGAGAGAGATTTACCCGAGTTGTCACATCATCCCCACGTTAAAAGGAATCTCGACCCGAGATTCATTCAGCTGCCGAAGAGACATGTCTCGACTCGAACGCTTCCTTAGGAAAGAGATGAGGATACTTAGACTTCATCTGATCCTCCCGTTCCACGTATACTCCGGTCCCGGTTCGAGTTCCACCGAACCTTAACGATACGAATCTTGCTGTGACGCAGGCTGCGAATCTTGTAATCAAGGATCTCCACAGGTTCTTCCACAATCCGAAGACGATCATCAACCTTGATCTCTTCTAGTGGAACGATGAGAGACTCGTCAGCCAGACACTTCTTCAAGTTTGACACGTGAAAGACGTTATGTACGTTACCGAGCTCCGTCGGTAGATCAAGTCGATATGCCACCGGCCCAATCCGTTCCAGGATCGTAAATGGGCCGACATATCGCGGATTGAGTTTGCCACGCTTCCCAAAGCGTATGACGCCTTTCCACGGTGAGACTTTTAGAAGTACCTTGTCATTGACTTGGAACTCCAGTGGTTTGCGACGCTGATCAGCATAACTCTTTTGCCGGTCCCGTGCCGCCGCCAACCGATTTCGAATCTGTACGATCTTTTCCGAAGTTTCGTACACTAGTTCAGGCCCAGTGAGTTGACTCTCACCCACTTCAGCCCAACAAAGAGGAGAACGGCATTTCCGTCGTACAGTGCTTCGAACGGAGCAGCCTTGATGCTCGTGTGATAACTGTTATTGTACGAGAATTCTACTAACGGTAGATGAGCTTCCCAACCCTTCCCAAAATCGATCACACATGCCCGCAGCATGTCCTCTAAAGTTTGAATCGTACGCTCACTCTGACCGTCAGTCTGTGGATGGTAAGCCGTACTCATGTCTAGTTGGGTACCCAAAGCCTTGTGCAAAGACTTCCAGAAGTGAGAAGTAAAATGGGAGTCACGATCCGAGATAATAGAAACTGGTACCCCGTGCTTAGAAACAACTTCCTTCAAGTAAAGACGAGCCAAACGATCCATAGTGTCAGTCTCCTTAATGGCAAGAAAATGAGCTGATTTCGTCAACCGATCGACAATCACCCATATCTTGTCGTTCCCGCTTGGTGACTTAGGAAGTTGTGTGACAAAATCCATAGTAATCCGTTCCCATTTCCATTCCGGAATTTCAGGTTGTTGCAAGAGGCCCGACGGTTTCTGGTATTCCACCTTGACCTTAGCACAGGTCAAGCATTTGCTCACGTATGAGGCTATGTCCGACCTCATGTTTGGCCACCAGTAAAGCACCTTCAGATCTTGGTACATCGTATCCGAACCAGGATGAATAGAATATCGGGACTTATGAGCTTCATCAAGAACAAGCTCCCGTAGTCCCCCGAACAAAGGAACCCATATACGTTCTGCGAAATAGTGCAGGCCATCAGGCCTTCGCTCTAGGTGCTTGTCGGCACCGTGCATGGTTTCAGCTTTAAGGTTTTCCTCCTTCAAAGCTTCCAATTGGGCAGAACGGAGTTGATCAGGTAGCGACGAATGAATAGTGAGTTGCAACGCCCGAACGCGACGAGGTTTAGTAGATTCCTTCCTGCTCAAGGCGTCCGCTACAACATTCGCCTTGCCAGGATGGTACTTAATAGCACAATCATAGTCGTTCAAAAGTTCGATCCAACGGCGTTGCCGTATGTTCAAGTGTTGTTGGTCGAAAATGTGTTGGAGACTCTTGTGATCGGTGTAGATGGTGCATTTGGTACCGTACAAGTAATGTCTCCAAATTTTCAACGCGAATATCACGGCACCCAACTCCAAGTCGTGAGTTGTGTAGTTCTTCTCGTGCACTTTGAGTTGACGAGAAGCATACGCAATCACTTTCTCGCGTTGCATCAACACGCAACCGAGTCCATGAATGGAAGCATCACAGTAAACAACAAAATCATCAGGACCCTCAGGTAACGACAAAATAGGAGCAGAACACAGTTTAGACTTCAGTTCTTCAAACGCTGACTCTTGTGGTTCACCCCAGTCGAATTTCCTATCCTTCTGAGTGAGAGTGGTGAGGGGTTGAGCAATCTTCGAGAACCCCTGAATGAAACGACGATAATAGCCCGCAAGGCCTAGGAATTGCCGCACCTCAGTTGGCGTCTTTGGTGCTCCCCAGTCCTTGATCGCTTCGATTTTAGCTGGATCGACATGAATCCCTAGTTCATTAACCACGTGTCCTAGGAATTGAACTTCGCGTAACCAAAAGTCACACTTTGAGAACTTGGCGTAAAGTTGTTCCCGTCGCAAGAGTTCCAAAACTAACCGCAGATGTTCCCCGTGTTCGGTCTCGTTCTTGGAGTAGATCAGAATGTCATCAATAAACACAATGACGAACTTGTCCAAATATGGTTTACAGACGCGGTTCATCAAGTCCATGAAAACCGCCGGTGCGTTCGTGAGACCGAAAGGCATGACCAAGAATTCGAAATGGCCATAACGTGTTCGAAAAGCAGTCTTTGCAACGTCAGCCTCCCTGACGCGCAACTGGTGATAACCGGACCTCAAATCGATCTTGGAATAATAACTAGAACCCTGAAGCTGGTCGAATAGATCATCAATACGTGGAAGAGGATAACGGTTCTTGATGGTCAATTTGTTCAGTTCTCTGTAGTCTACGCACAATCGGAAACTCCCGTCCTTCTTCTTAACAAATAAAATCGGGGCTCCCCAAGGGGAAGAACTTGGCCGGATGAAACCCTTGTCCAAGAGTTCCTGTAACTGACTAGATAATTCCTGCATCTCGGGAGGTGCAAGACGATAGGGGGGCCCGAGCAATAGGAGTAGCCCCTGGTACAAGATCAATACCGAACTCGACTTGACGATGAGGAGGAAGACCAGATAAATCATCGGGAAAAACATCAGGAAACTCGCGTACCACCGGGAATGTCGTCGATCTTCTTTTCGTCACCAGAGGAAACAGATAAGAGTGCCAAAACAGCTGGATAACCCTTTCGAAGACACTTAAGGGCTTTCATGCTAGAGATGATGTTTAGCGGAACACCACCCTTGATACCGTACACAGAAAGAAATTCTCCATCAGGGAGAGGAATCCGAATAACCTTATCGTAACAGACAATCTCCGCGCGATACAAAGATAACCAATCCATTCCTACCACAACGTCAAAACTACCCAAAGGTACCGGCATAAGGTCGATGGGGAACGATAAACCCGACAACTCTAACTGACACTCCCGAAGGATACTAGTAGCTTCAATCGTCTTACCGTCAGCTAACTCAATAATATACTTGGCCTCTAATGGTACGGGTGCTACATCTAGCAGTCGACTAACATCCTTGGATACAAAACTCTTGTCGGCACCAGAATCAAATAACACGCTAACAGAATGATTATTGAGAAGAAACGTACCGGTGACTGTATCAGGGTCCTGTCTAGCCTCAGCGGCTCCAATGACGAAGGCACGTGCATTTCTGCCGCCGCCCCCGTTGTTCCCATTCCCGTTGTTTCCACCCTGTTTCAGTTTTGGGCAATCCTTCTTGTAATGCCCAGTGTCACCACAGTTGTAGCATCCTTGTTTCCCTGTAGTCCCCTGAGTAGTCGGAGCTGAACTGTTGGTCGGAGCCTGAGTCGATGGAAGTGTAGCCCGACAATCTTTAGCATAATGCCCTGTTCGCTGGCAGCGGTGACAACGGTTACTGTCGCAGTTCCCTTGGTGATGGCGTCCACACTTGTTGCATTTGGGCAGTTTTCCCGCATAACCACCCTGCTTGCTACCCGAAGAAGATGAACCCCCATTATCAAACCTTTTACCTGCTGTGCAGACCCAGACCCTTTCCCGTCATTTTCCCACTTGCGCTTATTGTTCTCTGGAGCCTTAGCAGTCGAACCTTTCGCAGGCAAAATCCCCTCATTCACCTTTAAGTTGGTCATCCTATGGGCCGATCGAACTACCTCTGCATACGTAGGATGATTTCCAGCAGCCACTAACCCTGCAATTTCCGGTACCAACCCTGAGACATAGTGTTCAATCTTACGATACTCTGGCACGTGCAGATCGGGACACAGCACTGCCAACTCATTCCTCCTCACAGTATACTTCTCAATTTCCGACCCAGTCATTTTGAGGTTCCATACCTCATGCTCCAGCTTCTGTACCTCTTCTCTCGAGCAATACTCCCGCTTCAGCAACTGCACAAAGTTCTCCATGGCATAGCATATGCCTCCCCAATACCCATGTTCTGGGTGATACCATTCCACCAAGTCAATGCCACGTCCTGAAACAACGCAGCAGAATACTTCACCCGATCTTCTGGGAGACAGTTACACATCAGAAATACCGACTCCACTTTCTCCAACCACCTAAGCAAACTGACCGCACCCTCAGTGCCAGAGAATTCCTGGGGCTTGCAGTCCCGGAACATCTTGTAGGTGCACATGGGTGGGGGTGGGTCAACAGGACCACCTGAAATAAAACGTATGAGAAACCACGAAATACGTACACAAGGTTCACCAATGAGGCAAAGAAAAATGGATAGATCAACTTACCACCACCGTTGTGCCCTAACTGGAAGGCAGCTTGGAGCAAGTTATTCAGGTCAGCCTGTGATAGGTTAATACCTCCACCACGACCACCAGCACCACCGCGACCACCACCACGTCCACCATTGCGACCACCTCCACGTCCTCCACGCACTCCAGACATGATTCTGACAGAAAGAACGAGAAAATTTAGTTTCGCAGTTAAAGATAACCACTAATGTTCACAAGATCAAAGCTAGATCCAATCCAGGACTATCCCTCAAACCCAGAGCTCACTAGTGCTTCCATGCATTTCGTTTTATGATTTTGTGTGCACCCAAAATGATAAAACGCTCTACATGGTCCTCCTAGTGTTCTCCTAGTTCAAAGTTCAAATCACCGAACATAGACTCTTAGCTACACACCGTAATACTACGGTAGTTTATGACAAGTGTTTCTATTGGAGTGCGAAAGGGAGATGTCCGAGCCTTGGACAAATCTCAAGAGTACACGAGTTACTCCAATAGACTACACTGCCTAGCTAACAAGTAACCCAACCTAAGATAGAACGGATGATGTAACGTAGAAAGACCAATGATTCAGAGACACCCCGATAAGACCATACGTAAACCACTATAACGTTTAGTACCATGTGATCGTCTAGTGTGTGCGACTCGGCTATAGACTAGACTCTACATGCAGTCCTAGTTCACTATAACCATTGGCTCTGATACCAATCTGTCACACCCTCAAAATCCACTTGCGGAGTTTTACCGCGAGGCGCATGACAAACCAGGATCCAAACCAACGATCACAATAAACAAGTCTAAATGAATTAAAATGCAACTTCAAAACATAGTTTAAAATCCCGTTTACAGCGGAAGCTTATTCAAAACATTATCCAAAATAATAAACCAATGTTCAATGTTGTAAGACCATGCAACCCTAACATAGACGCCGTGCAGACGCGTGCGCCCTAGTCCAGTCGTGCTACCTTAGCGACCTGAGAAAACATGTAAAAGTTTACGTCAGCACAAAAATGCTGGTGAGTTTACAAGTTTACGTCAGCACAAAAATGCTGGTTAGTTTCTTATGTTAAGTAATAAAACAAGTACTTTATTGTATAGAAATACAGAAACATATAAGTTATTGCACATTTCATGTCTCACTATTTATTCTTCAATGATAAATGTGCATGTTCTTTACGGTTTTGGTCGTTTGGACTATGTATACCTTTTCCACATCTTCAAAGTTATTGATCCTTGCACTTGGTAATTGATATATAAGTAAAAATAGAAACAAGGATACATATAAGTGGTTATCGCATTTCATGTCTAACTATTAGTGCTGTAAACGAACCAAACGAACACGAATAATGCCTTGTTTGTGTTCGTTTGTTAAGGAAATATCGTGTTCACGAACACTTACCGAACGAGATTTTCTGTTCATGTTCGTTTGTTAAGGAAATAACGTGTTCACGAACTATTCATGAACGGTTACCGAACGAGATTTGTATTCGTGTTCATTTATTATGGAAATGAACGTGTTCGTGTTCTTTTGTGTTTATTTGTTAAATTTAGGTGTCAGACAAAAACAAATACAAATGAGCGTAAACGAACACAAACAAGCATTAATGAACAAAACCGAGCACCAACTAACACATATTAAATTCCAAATAAAATCATAATTTTTCATCACAAACATTGTCTGCCCAAAATAAAATAATCCAATTACCCAATTATACTTGACATAATCTTATAACATAATGTCTCATAAAAACACAAAATTATTATATTTAACTTGAAATCCTCGTTTAATTCACAAAAAAATAATAGCTAATCAAAATAGGTAAACTAATATTAATATGTAATACACTAATATGTATTAAATAATCTTAAATCTACCACTATGAAATTTGAAGTACTTAACATAAAATAAAAACTTAAAAACTCTAATGAACTATCGAACAAAAACAAATATAAACGAATATATTACCGAACGTTCATGAACATATATGAACGAATGCCACTTCTGTTCATGTTCGTTTGTTTAACTAAATGAACATAAATTCTTGTTTGTGATCGTTTCTTTATTAAACATACAAACACAAATGAACTTCCCGCCGAACAGTTCACAAACTGTTCACCAAATGTTTTGTTTGTTTACATCCCAACTAACTATTTATTCCTCAAATCATAAATGTGCATGTTCTTTATGGTTCCGGTCCTTTGAACTAGGTATACTTTTTCCACATGTTTTACTATTGATGTACACACTATTTTTTTTTTGAACGGCCAATTGGAATCACTCACGGACTACTGGAGTATCATCGTGCCACCAGTGTTACCACATGATCATATTCCACCACCAAGTCACCAATTCAGGAGGAAACTCATAAATATGAGAAAAACCCCCTTGTGAGATTTGAACCCAGGACCTATTAGTCCCTAAGTCTTATCACACCACCAAAATGCCGCTGGGCTATAATGCCTTTGGCAAGATGCACAAACTATTATGACACATTTCTATAAACCCAAGAAAATGATTGCAAATACAATATACACAATTATACACACACCTTTTAGTATTAGGAAATTGACGGAATAAGTACTCACAAGCTAATATGTGCTTGAATAGGTGGCTACGTGAAAGTTTGTGTAACCCCTCATATACCGCGTATAGTTTTATACGCGACATATAGGAAAGTTGACTAAACATGGGATGTGTGCCAATATGAGGACCCATTTATAACGGCACAACCTATATTGCTGAAACAAAATTAATTAATCAATAACTTTTTGTCAGATAATTTGATTTCTTCAACCGGCAATTTGAGATCTTGAACTGTTTACAAGTAGGACACTACAAAATGTGACTTCCCTTACATGTTACATTTAATCAGAAAGGCTAGCTTCCTCTTTTATCATCCTGACTTTACCTCCTAATGACAACACAATTGAGAGCGCCAAAGGCATTATAGCCCAGCGGCTTATTGGTGGTGAGATAAGACTTACGCTCTGTTCCAGACATGGGCGGATTTAGGTTAAGTCGGATGGGTTCCCGGGAACCCAGTCGGTTTTGAAATTACAGTGTTAATATATACAAAAAACTGAAAGGAACCCATAAAAAAATAGTTAAAGGAACCCAGTTACAAAATGCTAAGTGCTCCACTGGTTGAAACCCTCCTTAGTGACCCACACATACCTGGTTCGATCCTTGTTAGACAAACGTTTAGTTTTTTTTCCGTTTCTATAATTCTATATATTTTTTATTTTCAAAACCTAAAACATTAAGGTTTTAAACAAACAGAGCACAACCACAACCACCCTTCCCTACCTCCTCTCCTCACCTCTCCAAACCCAATCCCACCAGTTCCTTCCTTCCTTAATCCTTATAATATTCTTCTCCTATTTCTTCTTCGTCTCTTGGTTCTTCATATATATCTCTCTCTATATATATAAACATAAACACCAGCACTTGAAACCCATAACTGTCACACCCTCAAAATCCACTTGCGGAGTTTTACCGCGAGGCGCATGACAAACCAGGATCCAAACCAACGATCACAATAAACAAGTCTAAATGAATTAAAATGCAACTTCAAAACATAGTTTAAAATCCCGTTTACAGCGGAAGCTTATTCAAAACATTATCCAAAATAATAAACCAATGTTCAATGTTGTAAGACCATGCAACCCTAACATAGACGCCGTGCAGACGCGTGCGCCCTAGTCCAGTCGTGCTACCTTAGCGACCTGAGAAAACATGTAAAAAGTTTACGTCAGCACAAAAATGCTGGTGAGTTTACAGGTTTTGTATCCAAGTACCAAGTCCACCTGTCCATACTATAACAAATAGAAAACCAGTATACGCTAGCTAGGCGTACGTTTTGTTACTACCACGATTGGAAAACCATTACTAACGCGAATACCAAAAGTATGCCCGATGTAGTTCCTGTTGTTCCTGTTGTTCCTGTTTGAGACAATATGCACCCGCCGACCCTCCAAGTCGACGAGCGGGGTTGGTCACTCCCAATAGCGCTATTCACATTTCCCCGTTGTGCAAACCCGCACATTCATGGTTCCCCCCGGGACTTCCAAAGATCGTGTAGTACACAATAGAAACACATAGTATGACAGTAGTTACCAAATAATCGTTTTAACACATGTTTTCTCCCCCGAAAGTATAAAACCAGTTTAAAAGTGGGGCCGTAAACTCACCTTAAGTTGCGTTACTCCTTAACCCGAGTAAACCCAGCTGCTATGCTAGTCCCGTAAGCGGCGACCTAACATACGACAGTTACAAGTACTTAGACTAATAACCCGCAGGTTAATTAGTCCCTAGATGTCCAGACCATAACCAAGTTCGTTTGAAAACACCGTGACTGTTTAACTGACCCAAAGTACAAGACTCGACATCCCATTGGTGACCCGAGACTCCCCGTGTTATGTTTACGCTCCAAAACATACAATAACGCAATTACACTTAACATACGTTAACGTACAACAAGTTATAGCACATAGTTCACGTATCACCGAATTACATCCAAACATATGTTACCAAGTTACCATATATGTTACGAGGTTCCTAGCATGTTACTATATGTCCAATCGGGTCTCGGAATGCTAATTTACACTTACAATAGTAGTACACGCGATTTGGAAACGTAAACTAGCGATTAGGACTGATTGCGTATAAGTTCATGTGATTAGGGCTGATTGCATATAAGTTCATGTGATCAGGGCTGATTGCATGTAAGTTCACGTGATCAGGGCTGATTGCATGTAAGTTCACGTGATCAGGGCTGATTGCATGTAAGTTCACGTGATCAGGGCTGATTGCATGTAAGTTCACGTGATCAGGGCTGATCGCATGAAAACTCATGCGATTTGGGGCTAATCGCATGTAAACTCATGCGATTAGGCCCTGATTGCATGTAAAAGTGGCGATTAGGAATCCTAATCGCCTGTAACCTTGCTGTTCCAGTTTTTCGCGCGTTTAACGCTCCAAATCAGATCCAGAACGTGTGTAACTACCCAATATCATCCCAAACACTATCCTAAACATGTTTCAACCAAAATCCTTCGTTTAACCTCGTATAATCAGTCCTGCATGAAATCAAGTAATCCAAACATATACACATAGCATGCAATCATCATACTAACATGCATAACAATAACCCTAATAATCAATTACTGAGATTCCTATTATCATAATATCAATATCAATACTGATCTATCATAATAACATATCAAATCATCATCATGAATCATAAAAACCCTAGCTTTCTAATCATACACACTCATAATGCATGCATATTAGTTATAATCCGATTAACAACCCTTATTGACGATTTTCAGAAAGCTTTTTCATTTAACAACAGGTCTGGACCATTAGGGATTGATTAAAAACGTTTACAAAGTGTTATGGATGAGAATCAAACCTTAGGATTATGAAAGAATGATGGTTAGACCTTGAAACCTTGTGTTTTTGATCAAAATCGCCTTCCAGAGGTTGTTTATGTGTTTGGGGCGGTTATGGGACGACTAGGGTTGATATTAGGAAGTTTAGGAGGTTAAGCATTGTATTTATAGGCGTTTCTAGTCGTCCAGCACGTTCCGTGCGATTATGCAGCTTTACACGCGATCAGGAAGCCTAATCGCGTATAAGTTCATGCGATCGGGGCCTAATCGCATGAACAGTCATGCGATCAGTCCCAGTCGCACCACATGACCCCCCAGTCGCACCACATATAGGCGATTGGGCTATCCTGATCGCCTATATGGGCCTGCTTCGTGTGTTTTGCGCGTTAAACCCCGTTTTAACATATGTTAACACATATTAATGTACCGACAAGTCACATAATGATTGTAAACACATAACACAAGTAAATACACATATTTACACTCGTTCACCAATTCCCGGGACTCGAGACTCGTATGTTCCGTATGCCCTGACGATCCTACCGATCGTCACCGTTTGTACACTTGGTTAAGGACCGACATCTAATGAACCTCTAGACCAACATCCAATGATCCTCTAGACTAAACCAATAGTTCCCGAACTATAACCCGACTTAACTAACCCAGTTAAGTACAATATACGCGTGACTCGCTAAGGTACACTTTCATCTAGACAACGTTGTTAACCAGAATTTGCCGGGTGTCACATCATCCCCACGTTAAAAGAATTTTCGTCCCGAAAATTTGCACAAGTACAGAAAGAACAAAAGAAATAACGAAGGAAACAAGCAAAAGATAGAAACCAAAAGAGAGAGATTTACCCGAGTTGTCACATCATCCCCACGTTAAAAGGAATCTCGACCCGAGATTCATTCAGCTGCCGAAGAGACATGTCTCGACTCGAACGCTTCCTTAGGAAAGAGATGAGGATACTTAGACTTCATCTGATCCTCCCGTTCCCACGTATACTCCGGTCCCCGGTTCGAGTTCCACCGAACCTTAACGATACGAATCTTGCTGTGACGCAGGCTGCGAATCTTGTAATCAAGGATCTCCACAGGTTCTTCCACAATCCGAAGACGATCATCAACCTTGATCTCTTCTAGTGGAACGATGAGAGACTCGTCAGCCAGACACTTCTTCAAGTTTGACACGTGAAAGACGTTATGTACGTTACCGAGCTCCGTCGGTAGATCAAGTCGATATGCCACCGGCCCAATCCGTTCCAGGATCGTAAATGGGCCGACATATCGCGGATTGAGTTTGCCACGCTTCCCAAAGCGTATGACGCCTTTCCACGGTGAGACTTTTAGAAGTACCTTGTCATTGACTTGGAACTCCAGTGGTTTGCGACGCTGATCAGCATAACTCTTTTGCCGGTCCCGTGCCGCCGCCAACCGATTTCGAATCTGTACGATCTTTTCCGAAGTTTCGTACACTAGTTCAGGCCCAGTGAGTTGACTCTCACCCACTTCAGCCCAACAAAGAGGAGAACGGCATTTCCGTCCGTACAGTGCTTCGAACGGAGCAGCCTTGATGCTCGTGTGATAACTGTTATTGTACGAGAATTCTACTAACGGTAGATGAGCTTCCCAACCCTTCCCAAAATCGATCACACATGCCCGCAGCATGTCCTCTAAAGTTTGAATCGTACGCTCACTCTGACCGTCAGTCTGTGGATGGTAAGCCGTACTCATGTCTAGTTGGGTACCCAAAGCCTTGTGCAAAGACTTCCAGAAGTGAGAAGTAAAATGGGAGTCACGATCCGAGATAATAGAAACTGGTACCCCGTGCTTAGAAACAACTTCCTTCAAGTAAAGACGAGCCAAACGATCCATAGTGTCAGTCTCCTTAATGGCAAGAAAATGAGCTGATTTCGTCAACCGATCGACAATCACCCATATCTTGTCGTTCCCGCTTGGTGACTTAGGAAGTTGTGTGACAAAATCCATAGTAATCCGTTCCCATTTCCATTCCGGAATTTCAGGTTGTTGCAAGAGGCCCGACGGTTTCTGGTATTCCACCTTGACCTTAGCACAGGTCAAGCATTTGCTCACGTATGAGGCTATGTCCGACCTCATGTTTGGCCACCAGTAAAGCACCTTCAGATCTTGGTACATCGTATCCGAACCAGGATGAATAGAATATCGGGACTTATGAGCTTCATCAAGAACAAGCTCCCGTAGTCCCCCGAACAAAGGAACCCATATACGTTCTGCGAAATAGTGCAGGCCATCAGGCCTTCGCTCTAGGTGCTTGTCGGCACCGTGCATGGTTTCAGCTTTAAGGTTTTCCTCCTTCAAAGCTTCCAATTGGGCAGAACGGAGTTGATCAGGTAGCGACCAAGGTAAAATACTACGTTTTGTATATATGACTCGGTTCACATATTATACGTTTTGATTTGACGGTATAAACACTAGGTTGTCGCAGGAACGCACGACCCGGGTAAAATACTACGTTTCGTATATATGACTCGGGTCACATATTATACGTTTGATATGACGGTATAAACCCGTCGTGCGCCGCAACAACGCGCGGCCATAGAAAACTAGTTATATAATGAACTCTTATATTTTTATGGTAAACTTAAAAACCAATCTAGTTTTTATGATGATGATGACGAGCCATACTTTGAAGAGTTAGATGGTGGGTTATGTGAATACATGTTGTGTACTTGTGTGTGTACAGATCCTTTGCTGCTATTTTGTTATGTAAATCTTTGTTCCGTTCTTTGTTGTTTTGTGTGGTTTTGTGTGTGTTTTGATGATTTAGATTTTCTATGGTACGTGAATTTAAAACATTTTATGCCTTTTTGATGTTTTAAAATTTGTGTTTAGTCTATGTGATGTTGAATATGTAATTTTTAAGTTTATTTTTAATTTCGCTTCGGGCCTACGTCTCGTTTCGCCTTGAAGCTTACGCCTCTTGAGGCGGAGGGAAAACACCTCAAGGTTCGTTTTCGTACTTTTAAACTATGCCGACCCGAACCCCTGTATCGACTTGAACCGTCAAACCGACCCGAACCCTTTACCAAGCCGAAAAAAGGAACCCAGTGAAAATAATTTCTGAATCCACCACTGGTTCCAGAGTTTCATTTAAGGGGAGGAGAGAAAGGAATCACTCCTTATCTTTATCACGTTTCTTTCTCTTGTGTTCTTTTCAAATTGAAAAGACAAGATTTATGCGTTGTTAGGCCTTGGGCCTTAGGCCTTTGTTTGGTGTTGTCTTGGTGGTTTCACACTATAGTTTCTAATCTCCATTTAGTTATTAATAAAATTTTGCTGGGGATTCCCCCCCCCCCCTAAAAAAAAAAAAAGATTTATGCCTAAAAACCCTATTATTTTCTCTTTTCTTCCCTTCATTTCTCTCTATACAAAAACTTTGGAACACACTTTTAGGGACTATAAGGTCCTGTGTTCGAATTTTACAATGGAGTTTTCTCATAATTATGAGTTTCCTACTGAATAGGTGACTTGGTGGTAGAATATGATCACGTGATAACACTGATAACACAATAATACTTTAGTGGTCCGTGAGCGATTCCAATTCACCATTAAAAAAACACAATTGAGAGTTCCATTCAAGGAAAAACCTATTTAATAAACATTAAAATCATAATCAAGCTAATATTAACTTATCATAGCTTTCGTATACAAATCATTTATAAATCACAAACAACACCACTCATTAAAACAAGTTTAATTTAAAACAACACACAACATCTCACATTACTAAAAAAGTAACAAACAAGTAAACCAAAGCAACAAATCTATAACCCTTAATTTCCGCAACACCATCACTATCCGCCTCCTGATCAGCCGAATAATCATCCGGCGAATCAGTCGGCGCCTCCAAAGAAGCAGGCGCCGGTGGAGCTTTACGCTCCTTCGACGTCTTCTTCTTCAAAGCCTTCGGCGGATTCCCCATAGGAGCATCAGCTTCCGGCGCCGGTGCAGGCGCCGGAGACACAGCTCCTTTAAAAAGCTCTTTAGGCAACAACACCTTATCAATAGTAAAAATAACCAAAGGCTGTTGATCAATCAACGTATCAACAATCTTCGCAGTATTAACACCCGTCTTAATGGTTAAATCTAATCCATCATTCTGTACAATAAAATCATACTTACTAGCACCATCTGTAGCTAGCGTGTTCATCACGCCATTACTCGACTTCAACATCGACATCGATTGATAAACCGGTACACCATGGTACTCTAGCAAAGACTGCTTATCACCAACAGTCAAGTTGTTATATTTTGGCATATGTTGTTTAAAAGCATTGTCCAAAGGACAAAAAACCGTTACGCCACCTTCAATGTTGTCATTATAATTATTCATAGCATTAGCATTACCAACCAAAGCTTGAGCAAAGTTGTTGCATCCATGCAGTGACATCAGCGACGTAATGTTTACGTCAGCTGGTTCTGGCATAGGAGCTTCCGCTTCAGCTGATTTTAAAAAATTGCTGATGTGTATAACAGAAATATTATACGGAATCTCTTTTAGAGATTTAACGAACGTAACGTCTGTTTTGACGGAATCTTCGGTACGGAAACCGACCTTACCGCCTTTAAGATCGGTAATGTTGACGAGTCCTGAAGTTCCGGTGGCGGTGCCGGTGGCTTGGAACATGGTGGCGGCTAAGGCGGAGCCGTCGGTGAGCTGGTGGAGTTTTTTGGCGCCAAAGTAGTCGAGGAGGACGTGAAGGGAGAGGATGTTTTTGATTGTGGGGATAGAGAGGTGTTTTTGTAAGAGGTGTGACATGGCGGCGTTGTTGACGGCGCAGACGGTGATGGTTTGACGGGAGTTGATGTCGGTGGCGAGGTGGGTGATGGTGAGGTAGTGGTTGAAGGTGGAGAAGTCAGGGAAGTTGTTGAGGATGGTGGTGATGTTGTGGGCGTTGATGGTGGTGATAGGGAGGAGGAGAAGGAGGAGTAGTGTGGGGATGTACGCCGTCGTTAGCGCCGCCGTGGAACGGAGGTGCATTGTGGTTTTCCGGTGAGTGGCAGAGAACAAGAAGAAAAGAAATGGTGATGAGTAGATTGGTTTCAGGAACATGTACACCTTAACTAGTTGACCAGGTGTTTAAGAACGTCAACGGTCTTCTTTGACCGTTTTCTTGTTTTCAGAAATTTTTACACTTTAACTCCCTATAGTTTCAATCTGTGTTGTCAAAGCCTACTTTTAGATTCAACGTAGCTTTCTCACTTCATTTCAAAAGCCTTACTTTCAAGCTTTTGTGTGCATTTTTCAGGCCAAGTTCCAACATAATTCCGGCCAACAATTGTCTGAATAGGTCTAAAGCAATTATATATACCAGCCCTAAATAAGTCTATAATCAACCTAAAATTTGCTTAAACTCCTCAAAATGTATTTTTTTATACCGTGTGTCTTGCAGGCTCACCCTTGATGCCTTGAATGCGCCTTTAACAACTATAGTTTCAATAGAGTTTAAAACTCAATAAAAAAGTTATTTTATGACAAGACTATCATTTGGAGTTTTGATTTTTGGCAATCGAGATTATTACTTAGGGTGACATACGGCTATGTGGTGCATGTGGAGATGTTGAAATGATGTTGTTTTCAACCGAAGGCAACCTAGCAAGACGAAGAATAAAGGCAAGATAAAAACCCTTAACTTTTTCTGAGTGAAAAACAGGTTGTGGGCACAAAAGCTAACATGGGAGAATTGGTGTGATTTTAATTTAGCAAGTATTGGTGTCTAATGTAATGGGTTTTTGAGGGGTGTAAAACGTCAGGCTAATTAGTTGTTAGCCGGACTAGTTTCTAATAAATTTCCATTGATCTTTCAAAAAAAAAAAAAAAAAAATTACTTGCGCGGAGGATGATTTTAATTGTATGCAAGTAAAAAAGGTCAAAGTAATTTATTGTATTACTATCATATTTAATTTATGGTATGATTATGGACGTTAATTTTTAACGTGAAAATATACGATGCAAACATATTAGTTGAATCTACGTTTGATTTCAATGTCACATTTAGGCTAAGCACATGAAACACTAGTTGAGTAGCTAGTGTCAGCTTCAACCGGTCAGACCCCCCGTAGTGGGGCGTGATATTGGTGAAAAAATAGCGCCCCTAAACACTGAAACATAGGGGCTCTATTTTCCAAAATCAACTATGGGCTTTATATATATAGCGCCTGGTGTGTTTTCCCCCCTCCAATCAGAATTTGCCACATCAGCCATACTCTCTCTTTTATTATTTTATTATTTTTTTAATTAAAAAGATATAATAAAATATTAATAGGGGCTTTATAAATAAAGCCCCTACCACTACACTCATTTTTCAGTTTCTCTCTCCATGCTGACTCAGCAGCCACGTAGACCAATCAGGAAGGGGGGCTTTATAAATAAAGCCCCCCACTATACATGGTCTCGCACCTGCTTCAAAGTTTGTTAATTGTTATAGCCTAATCATAAGTTAATATTTTCATAAAAATAAAATGTTAAAATTAAAAGCCTAAGCCTTTGAACTGTTCTGAAAGGTCCAGGGGTGTTTTTTGACATTGTCTAGTTTCTGAAGAATGTACACGTAGGTAAACGAGGTTATACGTTTGAACAGGATGCATCCACCGACAATTCACCAAATTAAATTCTAACACATGAACTTTGATTACAAAAATGGATTTTAAATAATCTAGTAAATGGTATAAAAAAAGGTTATATTATGGTGAAGGGAATGGGTCATTGGGTTCATCTGGTACACCATCATAATTGGTAAATCGTAATTTGGTCTTGGCGTAAATCAAGATGGATTTTTGCCTAGTGATACCGAAGAGTGATAAGTCCAATTGGATCTTTGAGTTCATTGGGTTCAATTTGGGTCAAGTGACACTCCATCCGTAGACATGAAAATGAGTTCAAGTTTGAGTTGAAAGAGTCCAAGTTATAATTAGATTGACACACTAATGATACGACTGAAACGTATCAAAACATGTTAAGGCTGGAATTACATGTTTAGCTAATCGTGTTAAATACATTAATACATTGACACAGTTTTTTTTTTTAGTTTTTTTTTTTTTTTTTTGGTGTAAAAGTGGGGTAGTATTATGTGAAGGTTTGGAAAGATTTAGTGTTGAAGGAAAAAGTGAGTTTGGAATGATGTGGCTGGTTTGGATTTCGGACTTTAACCAGCATTGTGGATGCTCTAGTGATGAATCGGACACAAGTCAAAATCCATCTTACGCCTTTTATTAAAGTTTAAAGTGTATCATTATCCTTAAATATCTCATTCAAATATAAAAAAAAAGTTCAATAAAAATTGTACATAAATAATCTTAGACTGAGATTCTTGACTAATATAAAATGTCTTTAAGTTATAAAATAACTACTAATATTTATACACATAACACATGTCAAGTCATCATCAACTATAACTACTTTGAATTCAGACAACAACCGGTCAAATACAAAGTAAATAACATCACCATGATATCACACAATGGCTAGTCGAATACAAAGTAAATTTCATGTGTGAAGCATATTAGATTGTTAATTAAACAATTTAGCTATTAAGGTTAAGACAATGACATAATTATAATTAATGGATGACGATTGTGGGTGGTGGTGGTGTCATGAAAGATGAAAAAGGTAACGACATGAAAAAACACAGGAGCGGATGGAATGATTCTGGGATGTTTAGAGGGAATACGATTCCTTGTGTAATGAGTGATTCCATTGTATTAACCAACCAAACACTTTTATTTCGTTCCTTCACAATGATTCATTCCATTCCGTTTTCAATTCATACATACCAACAGGCAAACACTGCCTTCGAGAGTGAGACGCCTAAATTAACCACCACATGCACCGGTCCACATTGCGTGGCACTTGGTGTACTACACTTAATTTATTGAATCTAGTGAAAGTTCCAAGACGAAACCAACCCCTACTCATTTTCAAATCAACCACTAAATGCAAAAAGTTCATTTCAGACTAAAAGTTTAATCAATCATATACGAAAAGTTAAAATAAGTGGTATGTTATTTACACAATAACAAAAAGTAGGTTTGCACAGCTCTCTACGGTCTGTAGAGGCCTCTACGGGTCGTAGAGGGTGTCAGTGTAATAAATAAGGACACTCTCTACGACCCGTAGGTAATCATTACAATGATTGCCCATCAAACAATCATTGTTAATGATTACCTACGGGCCGTAGATGGTTCTACGACCCGTAGAAGAAGCAAAAAATGAGCTCTACGGCCCGTAGAGCCCTCTACGACCCGTATAGGGTTGTCTGAATAAATTTGCTACTTGTGCAAATATCCGGAGCCTAAAATAAAAGGTTGTACAAAATACCAAAGAGGTAGTGGTGGAGCGGTTAGGGAAAAACTTGGTGTTTCTTGTGACCCAGGTTCAATTTTCATTCTCTCTATTATTTTCTGTGGCATTTAGGTAAAGAGCGAATATGGATGGCGCCGCTGAAAATTCAGTTTTTCACCTCACAGTGGCTGGCAGTAATATCACCGACTATTCCAAATTACAAAAATAAGGGTTCACCAAAAATCTTGTCATGATGAAGTATAATGTCCAATGTGAGCATGTATGGGTATTTCTCACTAGCTTGATGTTCTCTTGCTTCTTGACTTTGAGACTTTTATTGTTGTAATACGAATAAAATCAGTCAATAGTATACAAGTTTATGCTTTTTAGTATTGTAAGATGTAGGTCAGAGTGTTGAAAAGATAGTTGTCCAAACCTAACTGAGTGCGACAAAATCGTTAAGGTCTGTATGGTCAGACGGTCAGGGTCACACGATTAGACCATGCGTCGACTATATAGGTTATAGGGGATTCTCCCATAATTGTTCATTGCAATAAGCCATTCTCTAAACATTGAGAAAATCACATGCAAATGGTTGGATTTAACTTACACCATGTGTAGTGGGGGACTTTATTTATAAAGCCCCTGTTTCTGATTGGTTCACGTGACAGCTGAGTCAGTATGGAGAAATAAAGTGAAAAAGGGATGTAGTGATAGGGGCTTTATTTATAAAGCCCTATTAATATTTTATTTTATCTTTTAAATTAAAAAATTAATAAATAATAATAAAAAGAGAGAGAGGATGAGATGACAACCTATGATTGGAGGGGGATTTCTTTCCGGCGCTATATTTTTAACGCCAAATCATGTTTTTGAAATATAAAGCCCCCATATAACGGTGTTGAGGGCTTTATATTCAATTATAGCGCCCCCTCACGCTCCCACTACACACACTCTTAGAAAGGAAGTGATAATGTGAGACTTTTACTTTGTTGCGTTTTGCCTTGCAAGAAGGAATGGAACTTTGTTATCTACCAAAATAGATGGTCACTTTTCTTTCTAAACATTCGATTCTTTTGACTCAATTTCTAACATAAAAGCTTATTTTTTAAAAGAGATCTATTCCAAGATCTTTAACTTGATTCTGTAGGGACCTCATGTTATAAAATGATTAGTTGTATGCAGCTCACATAATGTGTTATCATTCTTATTATCATCAAAATAATTGAAGTTTTTCTTTACCAGTTTATCTCACCTGCAATACACTTGGAGAATACAAATCCACCTAAAGATGGTTGACATGTCACAGAAAGAAAGAATATAACTTGAATGTAG
Organism: Ambrosia x helenae; assembly: GCA_030844895.1. NCBI lineage: Eukaryota > Viridiplantae > Streptophyta > Magnoliopsida > Asterales > Asteraceae > Ambrosia > Ambrosia x helenae. The sequence continues at coordinate 192,635 of JAUTDX010000148.1, read as the reverse complement.
GAACCTATATGTCTTCTAACCTTTTCATCATATTATGATTTAACCCTAACGGCTCATTCAATACAGGACTCATAAATCTAAAACCACGTCATGGGTCATAATCGATTACATCATTGTCGTTTAATCACAATGCAAGATGTAAGACCACACGTAGTGGTAAAACTAAAGAAAAAAAAACGCCTCTCCACTTTGATTGGCTCAACAAAACAAGGCATTTTCACGCCACTCTCCGGCGTGAAAAAAATCACACTCAACCCATTTTCTGAAGGAAAACGCCACCAGGGCGGTGTTCCGGGCATTTTGGGGGGCATTTTAACGCCCAATTCTTGTGCCACTACGGGTGGTCTAAGTACTAAACTATTTTATCATGTCATGCACGTCACAACAACACGACATGTACAACTAGGCTTTCGACAAATCAATCTTAGTAACCAATATTCATAACCTTAAACCTCCCCTACCATTGCCTAAAACCAATCTACACAATTTTGCTCAAACCTCAAACAAGTTCACTACATACCTATCTAATCCGCACTCATAACCTCATACCCGAATACCACAGGCACGCGCAAGTTCGCAGTTTTTAGACCATCCAAACCAAACTCCGCGCTTAAGCCTAAACTCTAAACATAACACAAAACACACAATCCCAAATAACCAAAACCAACAATCATAAACATTAAACAATAGTTCGTCTCCATGGGGCAAGGATTTGTCTTTAGTAGACTAGGGTTCACAATTCAGAAAGGAGTGGCGGCGCAGCTTGTTGCCCGTCTACCTTCTATTGTGATGTAACGTTCTTATTTCGTTTTAATTAATAAAATGCATTTGTTCATTAAACATTAAACACAACTTCAAATAAAATAAAAAACCAACAACAAAACATCTGTTTACAATTACAATTACATAACCTGTCTATCAGCAGCATCAGCAACAATAGGCAACCTAGGAAGCTGTCCAAAACAACAACAACAAGACCCATAAACCAAACTAACCAACATAAACAAAAACACAGTACTATCAACACTCATCAACAACCCTAACCCAACTCCATCTTTAGGATCAAAACCTCTCTCCAACAGATCAGGAAATATCAACAACACATCAAGAACCACAGCCTGCATAGCATTAAACCTAACATACCTACTAAAATTAGGGTTTCTAACCACAACAAAGTAAAGTGTTAAGAACACTAACACTCCATTAAACGGTACGCTTTTGTAAACCCTAATTGCAGGTACAAGTGGTTGGATTAGGGTTTGGATGAACGTGAATTGGTTGATTGTGTATTTACCGTACTGGATACCGTCGAAGAAGGGGTAGAAGTAGCATAGGGCGGAGATTAATCGGTCGGGGCCGTCGGGGGAGTCGGTGTTGGTGGATTTGGCGGTGGTGATGGTGGTGGTGGTCCGGCGACGGCGGTTGGTGGATGATTGGATTGGAGTTAGGGTTAGGGTTAGGGTTTTGAGAGATGGGGAGATGAATGAAGGAGAAGATAAGGGTAAGGTTAGGGTTTTGGGGTAGGGTGATAGGGTGTGGAAAATGGCCATTGTTGTGGTGGTGAGTTGCAGAAGGGATATTATTATTATTATTATTGATTATTGTTTTTATTATTATTAAAGGATCGGAGGTTGAAGAAGGAGGGATGGTGGTTGCTCCACCATTACCATATCCTTTCAAAGGTCTATTTGAGAAAAAAAGAATATGAATTTAAAATGTTAATATAAAAAAAATAATTGTTTTTAAATAACCAAAATAACGAGCCGCTGATTTCGGGTTGGTTGGAGTCTCATCCAGAACAAATATTTCTAGTTTGAACCACGAGTTTATCATAGTGAACATTCAGGCGGTGGTTGGACGGGTCATTAGTGTCATGAGCATGAGTGGTCTTTTGTTATTGGGTTTACCGGGTGATCGAGCTTTTGTTATTAGTTAAAAAATAATAAAGAAATGAACTTAAAATGTTAATTTAAAAAATAATTATTTTAAAAGTAAATAATCAAATATTGAGTCTCAAAACAAGAAGTCAAGAACCACGTGAAATTCATTGGACTTCGAGAAGTGATATATATTTTTATTTCTAGAACAGATAAATATATATTTTTAGTGAGGTAGAGGAAGCTCTTAATCATTTAATGATAACATGTTATGTTGCTTAGGTTGTTAGGCAACGGGTTTTCGGTTGGTATTTTTTTTGCGGATCTATTTGTCATATAGAATGGCATTGTTTTTAGATTTGGATCAGATCGACCGGTTGTATCGGTCCGTGTCATGAGTTGAACCGGTAACGCATTGACTGATGGTGGACCGGTGAATCTGTGGTTGGACCGAGAAAAAAAGGGGTTTGACCGGGAATTTTAAAATATTGTTGGGATTTTTATGAATGTTTTGCCAGTTCGTTGGACCGGTCAGACCAGTGACCCGGTTGGGGGGTCTGGTTTGACGTCCAGTTTGGTTCTGAAAACATTGTAAAATGGTGTTGAAGGATCAGTGGTAAAAAAGAAGGCAGTTTAATCTGTGGTCACATTAGATTGCTTGGTTAATTTGGCATGAAAGGAACGAAGTTATTTTTAAATCTAAAAGGTTAGTGAAGAAACAAAAGTCTAACCTTGGATCCAGCCAGTTAGATTTGTCCTTACAGCCTTGATCCTTCGCTACATGAAATGACCTTTGGTGATTATGATCCTGAAACAAACACAATATACCGATGTAGGGCGACCGCCTCGAATCCCGAAAGAATCTACTTAGCAGACACAAAAACGTAATCGGCCTTATTTGTGTTCTTCAGGGATTTCTGAATGGCCTATTCAAGGAGACTAAGTGCTCCCTAAATAGGTTCCACATGGGCCTCAACATCTACCCTTAACTTATCCAATGGGCCGAAACCCAGTTAAGGGCTTGCCTCCACATCGGCCCAAAATTAGGCCCAAGTAATATAATGCGCAATATAAAATAAATCATGGAAGGTGGTCGTACCGTTAGTCTGACGTGGCATCCAACGGCTAGCTGCAGACCTGATAAGGTATGATTGGCTGCCGAGGGTACTATTGTCCCCTCTGGAGGTATACATTAGTGGAGATCCTTGTTGAGGTGGTCCCATGTGATTCGATTGGCTGACGCGTGCAGGGAGTGTACTATTTGTCCCCCGCAGTTTCTGCCGAAGACGCATGTGATTCTCTCGTTGGCTAGTTGTGCAGCATGTTCCATGCCACACGCCGCGGCCCCTGGGTGTTGGTTGGTTCGTACCACTTGGTATGAATGTATGAGCAGCTACCACGTGTCCCTTGTCAGTTACGTTCATAGCATCTGGCAGATGTTGTTATTGGTGTGCCAAGAGATGCACGATGCTTCCGCATATCCAGTCTTGGCCGCGGAACTCAACCTGCCGTTATTGCTTTCGCGGATTCGTTCAAGTCTTTGGGCTTGAACACTGGGTATGGGCCCATGTTTCCTTTGGTAAAGTTGGGCCCATATCCCTTCAGTTAGCATAGGTAATATTGTAGATGATATACATACACTTGGCTTTTTGTGGGTAAAAATCGGTAATACTGAAAGTCTCTCTTGATTTGAGCTGAAGGTCAGAGGTCTATCTTACGTATCCTACACCCTCACCCGGAGATCTTAAATGACTATTGGAGATCACTAAAAATATATATATATATTTTGCAAAAACCAAATTACAATTACAACATTATTATTCTAAAAAAATATACACATCACATGATTTCATATATTGTCTTTTCATAACAGTGAAGGAAGTAGAAAATCCGGACACCCCCGGATAATGCCGCCTAGAATTGGGGTAAGGTGCCTTTCCCCTTAGAGTACTTAGGCCAAGTTCCCCTACACGGATACAATATTATTAAATGGTATTACAAAGTTTGATTGAAGCTATGTAACACAATATTATTGGTTGATGAGTGTTTAAAAGTTTGATTGAATAGTTTGGGTAATGAGGTAAGGTGCCCCTTCTAAATTTAAGGACTTTTGAGGTCTATGAAGGTGATAAGAGAGCTTGGAGTATGTGAAGGTGATGAGAGAGAGCTTGAGGTTCGTGAGGGACCAAAGAGGCGAGAGTGCTCTTCCATGTAGCATTGTGAATCTTTTATTTAAAAGCCTTGAAATGTGGTGTGCATGGATCGAACCTGTGACCTATCCCAAGATGGATCGAACCTTAAACAAAACAAGTGAATACACTAAACTAAAATAAAGTAGATGCCTTGGTTTAAAAAGCGCGAGGCGCTTCGAGGCGTTTTGGGTCCAAAATCCAAAGCGCGGGGCTTAAAGCGCTAGGCGAGAGCTTCGCGTATAGTATTAAAAAAAATTATAAAAAAATATTTATATATGTCAATATGACATTTTCTACATGTTAATCAATCATACGCACAAAAACATGATTATAAAAACGACAAGGCACTACTGTAGCGGGCCAAATAAAGCAGTTTAAAAGGGGTTTTTGGGCTGAGGCGCTACTGTAGCGCTACAGTAGCGCGCACCTCAAGCGCTCGAGGCGGCGCTTCATGTAGTTCAGCGCTTTTTGGCAAAAAAAAGCGTTTTTCTTGGAGCCTCGCGCCTCAAACGCTTGAGGCGCGCCCCAGGCGCGCTTTTTTAAACCAAGGACTAGATGCACAAAAGTATACACACGAGAAATGAAAGTGGATAATCGACAAAAATACTTACATTCTAACATTTGTGATGATTATATACACCAAAAAATGAATTTTCTATTAATACTCTGATACTAGAGTTTCCTTCTACACAGTACAACAATGTTGGAATATATTCTGCATGTACAAGAATTGCAATGTAAAAGGGGATTATGAACACTAGCACAATTATACTGTACCTTTCCTATGGTAAAAAATGTAACTTTACAAATCAGTGTTCATCCTGCGCACGAATGGTACAAAGTTATTCCAGTTTTCGCCCCTAAAAATATTTTCGTTCATTCTGAAAAATGTAAACGATCTCACGGCTTCAGCTTGCGAATCAAAACAATTTGAATGTATCTGCTTTAGGCCAGCCTGCAAATAGAAATTTGTTAAGTGTATTAAGTTTCTCACGTAAGCGCACAGAAAATTATCAAAATTAAAATAGCAGGTTAACTAATGTGATTAGACATGCTTACTAATGCGTAACTATACGACATAAATGCCTTGGAACGTACAAACCTTACCCATTTTTAAATAAAGTGAAGCTGATAAGAAAAAAGTAGCTACACGGAAAAGTTGATAGCAAGACACAAGTTCCACATGTATAAATAACAAAAATAAAAAGGTTCGTCAATGATTTACATTTCAAGAGAATTATGATGAAACTTGAAGATAAAGTGAATACGCGAAGTAAGTTTGCATATTTTATGGCTGTAGAGGTAAAACCGGGGCACTTATGACTAGTTACACTCAAAAAACGATCATTTTCATGAATTTCTCCTAAATCCTAATTAATTACAGTTCTGTTTTGTTCTATATTTCAGTATTATAGAACTTTATCGCCATACAAGCGTACACATCACGCCTTGTGGGCCACTAAAACCAAGAAGTCGTAAAAATCTTGCATTGAAGTGCAAAAAAAATAAATTAAAAATAAAAAAACACGCAGTATAATTAATATTCAGTTTTTTTTTTTTTTTTATCGATATATGGAATCATGCATCATACCTTTTAATAACACCATTAACACAATATAATTGTATTTCTTACCAAAATATGCAATTTGTAACCAATTTATGTGACGTACTAATCACCTTTACCATATAATGCCACAGTTATGTATAAAGTATATCGGTAAAAACTTAACTGTATTTCCATTGCGCTTTGCCCTTGAAGAAAAAGTTCATATGTAAAAGGAACACGCATACCTCATCGAATCGCTGATGTGTATTTCTTCCGGTCAATTCTATCACCCTTTTCTTTGAGGCAATCTTTATCTGGGAAGTAGTAACTCATCAGCCAGGTATACGTCTTATTTTATTATATTTCCAAAACAACACCCAATTTGTAATATCGAAAGGAAAACCAGTTATGATTATGAGGGAAGGAAGGAGAGTACCTGCCGAAGCAAACTTTCTGGACTGCACAAAAAGGTTTCAGGAGTTTCATCGTCCATCATCTCAAAGCACCTACAAGGTTTAAAAAAATAGAGCAGTGTAAGTTGGGTAATGGGTCAAAATTGGTTCACGTTGAAACATATCATTTTATGTACTTGTCAAACGAGGCGGACTGGTTTGGCCCGCAAACACTTTATTGTCCATTTCTTTTTTTTCTTTATTTTTTTTAAAGTTAACTAATTGATGGGTTAACTAGGAATTTAAAACAAAATGTTATTAATGTAATAAACTAGATAGTTGAACGAAACAGTTAGGAGGTTGTATGCGGTGAAATTTATAGAAAGATATTGTGTGTATTCATTCTGAGGTTTTAACCTCTATTTATAAGAGATAAAGGCATACGGAAAGGAAGCTAAATAAGACTCAACTAGGAAACTGAATAAAATCTTATCAACTTACTTAAAATCAAACACAAAGCGAGTTACAACCCCTTTTACCTTTTTTTATTTGACCAGTTTTAGATTAAAAGGAAAAAAAAAACCCAAATTGACCCATTCATAAGTAAATGGGCCGGTTAGTTGGTCTAAAATTCATGTATGGTGTGAAGGGATGAACAAAACAAAAGGTTACACTTTAGCAAACCAAATTTGTAAGTGATGTTAAAATTTGTGTGGTAGTAGGAGCAAGCAACAATCTTTCATCTTAACACACAGAAAATGAAGAAACTTGTATATTTCTCTTTATCTAATTTTGAAAAAGAAAATGAAGAAAGTTAAAGATGGAATATTACGAAATCTGCAGAGCCGCTCCATGACGAGACAACATTGAAGTCAATGGATCATAACCATCCCTAAAAGCAGTGTTGTAGTAACCAGCGGTAAGCTCAGCAGGATGAGAAACGGTCTGATACCACCAATATAACAAACCAATTTTAGCCATCACACGCACAGAATTTTGCTCATCTTCTTGATATTTTTTCAGCAATTTTGCTGCAATTTCAAGAACTGCATCTGCATGACGAAGTAGCCTATCACTGTACCATTCCTACAAGACAAACATAAGTAGAAAATAGTAAATTTCATGAAAAATAAAAAAAAAACTTGTGGGTCGGCATCTGGCCCTGTTTTGACCCACTATAAACACATTACCCATATTCGACCAGTTAACTCAACAGGCCCATTCCTCACCAGATTTATATTATAACCAATTAACCACTATATAGAATATGTTGCTATTGCTGTTACCATTAGCAATTACAACTTACTAGTGAATCTATGATCTCCACAGTCCACATATATATCAATATCACCCCAATTGAAACTAAATGATCTTTTTATACTAAAATCAAAATAAACACCCCAATTGAAGCTAATAAATGGTTTACCAGAAAAAAGTGACCATAATCAGATAAAAAGTTCCCCTCTCCTTCTTCAAAAAACGGAACATCAGTTGGAAAACTATTATAATCACCAGCACTTGGAGGTCCCTTATTGGCCCAATCAGGCTTCCCTTCTTGACAAGCAACTGCACGTAAGTCCTCCATCCTAACGAGAACAATAATATAATGTGAGTAACAAAAAAATATAAAACCAGTTGGTTCATTAGAGTTTAAGTTGCATTACATGTATTTATCATAACACTGAAATGCACCAATCCCAGGAAATTTCCATCTACCATCTTGAAGTGGATGAGCAGGATATCTGTATATGGTGATCAACAAGATTCAAAATGAAAATAGAGGTGAAAATGGGCAGCTAGGGTGGACAGGTTCGCTCACGGGCCAAGCAGGATCTGGTTGATCAGAAAAACTTTTTACTAAAAATATATACTTTTTATAAATAATCGGTGTATGTCGTATACGATCACAAAAGTTGTACTATTTCAATAATCTAACCCTTTTTTGTATATAATGATTTGTAAGATTTCTTGTGGAAAATAATAGTGTGTTGAATATGATTACACAAGTATAAAACCTTTCCATTGAGGCCACAGTGCCACACGTAAATTGAAACTACTTTATAGGCCATCCAAGTATTTATCTTGTTTCATTTACTAATTCCTGTCATAAGTATGTCATCGCGACGAAAATGCCCTTAAATTTTTTAAAAGACAAACATACCTTCAACAAGGCATTGACCTATTGTAGGTTAAAATTGTTGTTTATAAGAAACAACATTCAAGAATTTCATCATCCTAACATGTTTTTGGTTGGCATCAGAATAAACTTAAATGAGTTGCCAATAAAGTGGTTTTATTGTGTAGGTGACCGGTGACCTTAATGATAAAACAAGTTCACTACTCGGATGGCCTAGCTCCTATAAAATAGATACATAGTGAAGCGACTTTAGACCTGTTTGACCAGGCTCCTTTTAAGCCAGCCTTTATTTTATCAAGCTTGACCGATTAGAGATAAAAACATAACCCGAAATCCCGAATTGACCAATTTATATGTCAACAAGTACCTAAGTTCTCCAGAAGGTCCAAGACCAACACATACTTCTTCAATTATAGTTCCCATCAAAGAATCAAATTTGTTTGCAAAACTATGGATAAAGTCTTCATAACACTGTAAAGCAGTACGCCCAGAAAACAAAGGAATATTGTCTACCCCTAACGTAAGATAATCAGCATTTGGAAAACCGTTCTGGTCACGATAGTAAATGTCCTTATTTTTCTGACCAATCTAAGAAAGAAGAAAGAAAGAAAAAAACCATCAATATTAACGAAAAATCTTTTTACAGTATATTTAGAACAATGTAAGTGGAGACCACTGAAATATTCACATTTTTCATGAAGGTTGCCTATATAGTTTAGCTGCTCTATAGGCCACCCAAGTATAGATGTATATGGAATCATTTCTACCAATTTTGGTCAGAAAGATGCTAGATGATGAAAAGGTGATTTAGTTTTTAGAAAATACTACAAATTCAACCCATATCATTTTGACATTTCACCAAATGTGTTTTTGTCTTTTCAAAAGTTTTTATGGGCAATTTCATTGTGTGACATGTTTTTTCTAAAAATATAAAATCAGATGGCAAGTATACCCTTAAATTTTGAAAGAAAACAGAAAAGAAAAGAAATCTACCTAAAAACATGTTGACATTTCACCAAAGGATTTTTTGTCAATTCAAAACTTGAAGTGCATTTTCATGCTACGATTGATAAATTAAATGGAACTTGATACATGCTTGGGTGGCCTACAAATTAGGTTCAATATATGGGTGGTGTGTTTATGAAAAAAGTAGTATAAACTTAGGTGGCCTATAGATGCATTATCCTATTTTTTTTCAAATATAACTCAAGGTGGTCGAATATTGATAGTAAAAAAGCATACCTCTACGATCCACTGTGGAAGGCTGACACCTTGAAGTCGTGAAGCACTTGAGTGAAAAGACAATGCAACTTGTAACTTTAATCCCGTCTCAGATACCAATTTGAAAAGTTGTTCATATAAAGACCAATTATATGCATGAGGAAAAAAACGTTCTACAACCCCCCACCAAACCTCAACAGCAATTCCATGGACACCTGCCAACTTGAGTGCTTTTAGTGATACGGTTAAGGCCTTGATCCTGAAAACAACAAGAGGGTTGTATACATGTTTACGTGTCACCACCGAAATTGGAAAAAACAAGTAAAAATAAAAAATAAGATTATTATATCCGAACTATTATCTCCATTTTTTTCCCAAACTGATTTGACATTGCAGGAAATGGTAATTACCTTCTGATTCTTGGAGCGCCAGTTGTATCAATCCCGAAAGAGTCAATTGGCATCATAACGAAGATTGGAACCCTTTTATGTTTAGATGACTCGAATAGTGTGGATTTTGATTTCTCTCGAACATCCATGCTGCAATGTAATGTTATCAGATATCTTTAGTAGCAACAAGCCAACAACAAACCATACTAATAGTGAAATTACATTAAATGTTCCAATTAATCAAGCAAAAAATCAATATATTAGCATCCTTAAACAGGATCATACATTTTAAATCTGCTTGAAATTCAAAACAGTATTTAGAACAAAACCTAAGATGTGTATATGCTTTGCAATATTTTCTTTCGCATACGTTTACACAATTACACACCGAGATAGAGTTCTAGTTGGATCTGATTATCAACTAAAGCCGGATATAGGACAACATCGACCTAAACCTTTTATCTCCATACATTGCTAATATTAATCTTCCCTAATTACACATGTTTATCAATACGCATCAAATCATGTGCAATTATAAGTTATAGCTTATAACCATAATTCATCATTAAAATCCTTCCAAATCTCTTCAATAGACAGTTTCTGCACCTAATTGAGCACTTACTCTTCAAGAACCCCTAAAGAAAACAGAAATAACAAATTTAACCAGATGTTTACACACTAACACACCAAGATAGAGCCAAATTAGGTCAACATTGACCTAAAACTCTTATCTCCATACATCATTAATATTAATCTTCCTGTTTATCAATACGCATCAAATTATGTCTGATTATAACTCATAACCATCACTAATCATCAAAATCCTTCCAAATATCTACAATAAACAGTTTCCACAACCAATTGAGCACTTAACTTTCAAAAACCCTAAAACTAACACGAATAACAAATTCAACCAACAGAGACAACTTGTATCACACTTAATCTCACCACAAAACACTTATCTATCCGTACACCACACATAACAGATAACAAATTAAAAACCTAATTCAAAAACAAACAAACAAACTGACCTAACAATGCGACTTCTGCCGGAAACAGATCGCCATCTGCGTTTGAAAACAAAAACCGTAGATACGTTTCGTAAAGTCTTCCGATTGAATTTCTTATTATCGAAACAGAATTCTTTGAGTTTGTTGGAGTAGATTACGCATCTGCTGCTGCATTTACACGACATACCAATTGATCCTTCGATCATCTTCTCATCGATATGATGAGACAGTTATTATTATTATTATTATTATTATTATTATTATTATTATTAGTTTGATGATGATGATGATATTAATAATCTGTTTTTTTTTTTTTTATTATTATTGTTTATCTGTTTGTTTTGCTGTGTGTGTAACTATATGAACTACAAATTTTTCATGGCCGAGTTTTTAGTTCTCTCTTTACCTTTTTGTGTGGTACCTTTATCCACAAAATTACCATTTTGCCATTACCACACGTTTCCGCAAATATCCAGATACGGGACTTTTTTTTTTTTTTTATACTTGGACTGAGAGGCGTAGGATAATGGGGTCAGGGAGTGTCCGGCCCCCTTCGTTTTTTGACTCAGTGATTAAAGTTTACGATTTTCGTAGTAAATTTTTATATGAATTGAGTCCGGCTTCACCGATTTGATCTTCCTCTCCCCTCTGTTTCTTGACTCAGTAGTGAAAGTTTGCGATTTTCGTAGGTAATTACGATTTGATCTTTTAGCCCCCTTCGATAGGAAAAAATTTGGGTCTCGTAATTTTCGGTCATCACCACTACTTTTTTTTAAGTTTCACCACTGCTTAGGCTACCCGTTGTGAACATGCGACCAGCCGGTGCGAGCCATTTGCGAGCCACGTGACCCACGAACACCACAACAGCCCCAAGCTAAGCCAGGCACGAGCAAGCGACCACAGTCGTAGCGCGATTGCTTGGATTTTGAGGGGGGCATGACCGATGACCTGGAGCGAGCCATAACACCTCCACGCGAGCGATTGTCAGAGCGATGGTTTGGAGGTGGTTGCGCTGATGCTCTCACGTGCCACAACAGGTAGCCTTAGGCCTGTTTAATAGCCTTTTAATAATTTACACTAGTTCTTTCTTTTTCAGCCATCCGCTAAATACTACCATTTTGTCAGTACCACATGTTTGTATTTCCACTTTTCGGTTTCCACAAATATCCAAATATACAACTTTTTTTTATAGCGAAATAGTAAAACTTTTTAGTTACATTAGGTCACTAGAAGCATGGCCGGCTATGGCCCAAGCCAGATGGCACAATTTTATTTATATGTGTATTTTTTTTTTAATAGAAAGCTTATTTAACACTTAAAAGTTTGGCCCAATAATCAATTTAAAACTTATCAATTATTAACCCAATACCCATAAATATATAAGCCCAATACCTATTTTAACTTGAAAAAAATGCAATGTTATTCGCCTATTTTTTCTATTCGGATGCACCTGCAGAAGAATATCGAGATAACAAATTTCAATTAAATTGTGAGTTGAATGTTTATCATCCTCTATGGCTACCATTTGTCCATATCCCACCAATCTAGATTGTAATTTTAAGTTTGATCTTTAAGATTTTAATTATAAAAATTATTTTTATGATTTTTTTTTTTTTTAACTTTCAATTGAGTGTGGTTACTTTGTTGGGTACTCAGGTTTTGTGTTTTTTTTTTTTTTTTTTTTTTGTCGGTGGATTGATGAACTATTATTACAATTAGGTGTTTTATTGTGTACTAAAATTGAGTGTAATTATTTAATTAGGTAAACTTTTACATATTTAGAATCGGGGGTTTTGTTGAAGCCTAAGTGGCATATGTATCCAAGCAGACCTTACGACAGATCGGACAGACTTCTTCTTAAAGGTAGATGGGGACCATCAACCGGTATTTAAGAATGGTCATGTACTCAACTGCCGACATGCTTTGGCCCAAACCGTCAATTGTTATTGGGATATCAGTTAGAATGTTACTCATTAAATTTGTTATCATCACAATTCATCAACTTGACCACCCACCATCATCAACTATAACTATATTCAACCGTCGTTTACCACCATAGTAACACACATGTGGCAATGGCAAAATGGTAATTGGTGCAAAAACGGACCACACAAAAAGGTAGAACATGTGAATATTTTAAAATGTACTAGAGTCTACTACCATAATATCTTTCGTGTAACACCACAATCAATCACCATCGTAACACACTATATTTGAAAATAGGTATACTTGAAAAAAAATACTATAAAACACAAAAACCCTAAATAAAAACTTATTATCCACACCATAGGAATGCACCTTTATCCACACTATGTCACCGTCGTCGACCAAACCTTCTATCAATCTCTTTCTCCCATAACCATCACTCAATTACTCAAACCAATTATAATCACAATATATCAATTTCTTTACATGTATTTTTAGTTTTAGTGATCACATAAATATGAAATAATAATTCTCACAATATAGTTTAATGATTAAAAATAATTGCTTAGCACTTCATATATTGCTAACTGGATCATGACTGTGAACCCTTCCCGACAGTAGCACCACCAGTGAAGCATCCATGGAGCACCTGGTTTCCCTCTCTCATCCGCACCAAGAGGCGCAGATATGAAGGGGCGGCTGACCCCCCCCCCCCCTGAATTTTCGCTCAAAAGTACCGACTATATAGCATCCGTATAAATTTTTTTAGGTATATACGGTTTCGACCGGCCGTTTTTTTTTTTTTTTTTGAAAAAAAGGTATATTATATAAACCAAAACTAACGATATATCGGACGATACAAGGTTCCCAGATATCGGTTGTTTTACCGAGTTTATCGTTTTTATTTGTTTTTTTTTTTCTTTTAGGCCCATTATGAGAGGTAAACCCAATTGTTTTATGCACACATTTTTTTTATTATTCAATCTTTTGTGTCAAGTTATCACATTGTTTTAGAATCATGTTTGAAAATAACTATGACTTTATCCAGGTACCCACGCTTTGTCTCATTTTTAATGTTTTAATGTTTTAATGTCTTTGTTCAATTTTTTTGTTAAACGTTGCTTAGAACTTTGATATTATTGTATTTAATGTTTGACTCGACCCGAATCAAATCACCGATCCGAACATATAATCCAAAACATAGCTATAGAAAAAAAAATTAGGTCTCGTCCTGTGATTGGTAGTTTCCGACCCCCGGACCAATTTCTCAAGTTTTGCCACTGCCTGCACCCGTGCGTTAGACTGCGGAAACTCTCCACATGACTATCAGAATCTCACTATCCGTGACCACGACGAAAGTAAACCCATGCTAGTAGTGGGGTACCGATGCCACTCACTGATCGAGTGGCTTGTGACCATGTTATGCTACTAAAAGACAAACGTACGATAAAGAAGATTGCTTTCGTTCTTATAATCTTATCCTTCTTTGAAACCTCCACGTTGGAATACTTTATTGAATCGGATATTTATATCACCAACCCACGTTGAAGAAGCAAACAAAAATATAGCATTTGGTGTCTTTGTTGCAATATTAAATGGACAAACACAAGCGTGCTAAATTTCTTTAAATTATTATTAATTTCTTCAATAAATAGAAATAGTTAACTCACATATCCGTATTATTGCTTTTCTCTTTTTAAAAAGCAAATTTTAAGCTGCGAATAACTAACGAGTATCGTGAGGTTTTGAAATTCACTTAAATGAATCCCCTGGCATGGTTAATTTAGACATTTTAACATTCATTGCTATTTTTTGCTATTCTTAATTTTCATACCATAAGAGCATATGGTGTGCCTTCGGTGAGTGGAGTCGGGGAAGTGATGTGGAGTCGGGGAACAAACGAAACACCGCCCCCTCTCTTTAATTTCGGGGAAAATGCACCGTTGCCACCGAGGTGTGTGATTGAGGAATTAAATAAAAAGGAATTAAATAAAAAGGAAAAAGAATAAAAAAAGGAAGGGGGAATGGGGGAATTGGGAGAAACCATTTCCAAACTTTGGGGGAGAAAATTAGGGAAATGACGTGATGCTGATGTGTCACTTGGAGGAGTTGGGGGAAAAGGGGGCACACCATATAGTCTAAGAGCACTCACATCCCATCCACCAAATGTATGTGAGTGTGTCCACCAAATTATATGGGGTGAGTGTAAGTGGTTGTGAGTGGAGGAGAGAGAAAATATTTGGTGGAAGCACTGTTCCACCCTAAATATGAAAAACTACTGTTCACCCTATATAATATATATTTTAATATTTTTGTAAGTGGTTGTGAGTGAGGAGAGAGGAAATGTAATGATAAAAGTATGATTATTTTAATTAGGAGAGAGAAAATTTAGGGGTGAAATAGTGATTTTTAGTGTAATTTGATAGAGGAGATTTAGTGAATGGGTTGCTCTAACAAGTAAACAACCAAAAGGGAACATCCGTATTTATAATATTATCTTTAATAGAAGGTTTTTAGCCTTAAAAAAAAGGTTTTTAGAAACCTTTGAAAAAAGAGAGTGAGGTGAGGAGAGAGGGAAGGTGGAGTTATTTGTGCAATAACTAGTGAACTACCTCAAACGCGGAATGAGAGGGGGGGGGGGGTTGCGGAGAGGTTGTGTTGTGAGACGTGCAGGTTTGTTGGGTCGGTTAACGGTGATATGGCACACTTTTGGATAGCTCAAAAAAAGTTATTGGACATACTCTAATTGATTATAAGTTATTCTCTATGTGAACATGAAAAACTAAAATGTTATGAAATCGATAAAATCTTACTCAATCAAGCATAAATAAACCAAAAAGATCAATATGCTTGTTGAGCTGTTTTTCTCACGCATCTAAAACCCAAACCATGTTATTTTAGAATTTCACTACCGATCAATTAGTTACATAGAGTTACGTTACTCCGGTTATTAGATAGATGGTCAACATCATTTGTTAACCGAAGAGGGGGGGGGGGGGTTACGATTCAGAAGTTGTTCCCCATCGGCTTTCACAATACAGAGTTGTTCCCCGTCAGTAGAGGCTTCCACCTCAGCTCTCTAACCACCTTCCCGACTCCACACCCCATGGTCTAAGTTCCCGGTGTAATATAATTCAAACTTACTTGTAATAAAAAAAAAAAAAAAAAAAAGTTCTACATATAAAATCTTACTAAAATATCAAAACAATTTCGAATCAAATTGAACTACAACAAGCTTGAATAACTTTTTCAGTGTTGGCTTACTAAGCAGGGGGAATCTTAAGAAGAGCCCGGGGTGCCTCGGCCCTACCATTTTTTTTGGCTCAGTAGTATATATTTCTCGTTTTCGTCAGAAAAAACTGTATATATTAAGTCCGCCCCCACCGATTTGATTTGATATTATGTAAAATTTAGATCTTATGACTTTCGGCCTCCACTATCTTAAATTCAAGTTTCGCGAGTGTTACTAAGCACCTTGTTTATTTCCCACAAAAATAAGTGCAGACGTCATCAATGGTTGGACCCTCTAACAAACTACCTAACAGAAAATAGCTTTGGCGCCATCTTTTTAAATTTCTCTCATCATTGAATTCATATTGTCGATTCATCTTTGTCACGGAATATTATTTGATACAGTCAAGTCATTGGTAAGGTCTACAATCTCATCACTGAATTCATATTAAGTTTCATGCTATTTGATGATAGTTTCATGTCAGTAACAAGTTCTTGATTTTAAGTATGACTGCATTCAAATTTCTTTATTACTTTGTTTTTATCCGGATAGGGTTTGCAAATCAGAAGGGGGTAGCGGCGCATTTTGTTGCCCGTTTATCTGCTATTACGGAGTAATTTACTTTGTTATTGTTGATGCGATTTGATGATAGTTTGATTCGTTATTTTTGAAATAGGATGCCATGGATGAAAGTGAAGATGGATTTTTTGAGGAGCAATTGTATCTGAATGATCAAGAAATGGATGATCAATGTGAACATTTCAATGATATTATGGAACTGATTCCAAATGTTCAGTTTGGATTGAATAATATTAGAGATATGCTGTACCAAAGAAGTCCAAATCACGCGAATCGAATTGGGAATGCAGGAGAACATCCCAATGATAATATGGAACAGAATCCAAATGTTCAGTTTGGAGTGAATAATATTAGAGATGTGCAGTACCAAAGAAGCCGAAATCAAGCTGATCAAATTGGGAATATAGGTAGTTCAAGCCGTGAATTAACTACGTCGTATGAGAGGCATTTGCTAGGTTATGGAACCCGACCTGTGGTGAATTCAACGAGTTTAAGCCATGGAACAATGGGGAACCAGAGGGATGTGTTAGGCCAAAGTGTTGATGGAACCCGACCTGTGGTGAGGTCCAGCCTTGGGACAATGTCGAACCAGAAGGATGTATTAGGTAAAGGTAGAACCCCACTCGGGTTGAATTTAGCGATTTCAAGCCTTGGAATAGGTCAAGGAATTGATGGATGCCGACCCATTGTGAATTCAGCGAGTTCAAGCCTTGGAACAGGTCAAGGTATTGATGGATCCCGACGCGTGGGGATTAATTCAGCGAGTTCAAGCCTTGAAACAGGTCAAGGTATTGATGGATGCCGACCCATTGTGAATTCAGCGAGTTCAAGCCTTGAAACAGGTCAAGGTATCGATGGGGCCCAACCTGTAGTGAATGTAGCGCGTTCAAGCCTTGGACCAGGTCGAGGTATTGATGGATCTGTAGGGAATTCAGAGAGTTCAAGCCTTGGAACAAGGGTGGACCCAATAGTTGTATCAGATCAAAGTGATATTAGAACCCAAAGCATGAATCGTATGAATACCCTCGCTCGCATGTATAGTTCAGCGAGTCCAACCGTTAGAGCTGCCGTACGACGACGGTTCTCTTCATTGCGTGTAAACCAAGTGATGGTCAGTACTCAGTTAGATAATAACATGAGCTATCCACTTCCACCTTGTGTACCACGAACCCGGCCACGCCCTTATATGCATGCAATCACACGTGGCCCACCATTGGCCATGATGGTCCCACCGAGGGCTGAAATGCACCCACCAAGTGTCATGATCGCGCCACCAACAGACTCAGCGTGCACATCAGTGGTCCGAATGGTGCCACCAATGGTCCAAATGGAAAGTCAGAGAGATTTTGTTCGCGGTCCAGCGAGCCGATCTACGAATATTAATACGGGTAGTTATAGTGATGAAGCAATCTGTCAACGCATCAGGTCACTAGATGATGAACCAGGGTCATCATCAAGAGATGCCAAAAGGTTAAAGAGGTAATGAGTAACTGTAGAATGAGATCATTTGAATGAAAACTGTAATCAGTAAAGGTAAATGGATTTTGTTTTTGCTTTAAGCTGTTACACAAACAATCATGAAGTGTTTTTTTACAAGTTTTATGAAGTGTCTGATTTCTCTATAAGATACATTGTTATTATGCTCACATGAAATGTCAAGGTGAGCATAGATTTCAACATATCACAGTTTGTAGCCCCTAAGGAAATCTTTGGAAGTAGATGACATATATCCATATCTTGATGTAATTTTTCGCGATTATGATCCGCATGTTAATATTAATTTAAATTAACTTTAAAAAAATCACCACTTTATTGACTTTTATATTTTTGTTGTTATATCGAGTGTTTATACTGTACCGACGCCATAATGAATCGAACCTATACCCACCGAATTTCCGTCTCAACGCGGGGTATTCAACTAGTTTAAACAACTTCCCAAAATTTTCCAGATATTATCACTTTTTTTTTGTCTGTTCAGAACAACATACTTGTCTTTCATTAAATTAAAAACATTACAAATTACATCAAGATAGCGGGAAGGCAGGCAACAAGCTGCGCCGCCACATTGTAAGACTTATAAAAGAAATCATTATACTAATTACAACCACACTGCTGTGGTTCAAGTCATGACCAACACTTATCTATATTGAAGCTGGTTGCTTCCCTTTAAAACGCTTTGGTACTTTTACCTAAAAGTACATATAACACATCATAAAAATGAAATGAATACATAGATAATTTAGCTTCTAAAAACATATAAATCTTGGTGAAATTAGGCAAAACATATGGAACTACTCAATCCACATAGCTATGTAATTAAGTAGATAGTTACTGATGAGTAGCAGATCTAAGAGTTGATGAACTCTTGCTATATAGACTCATAAATTAAAAACCCATGATTAAACAAGAATAACTTATTATTATAAGGCTATCCGTTGTGGCACGTGATCCAGCCAATGAGCCACGTGGCTCGCGAACACGACAACCACCTCACGTGAACGCACACGTGAGCGAGCACCTGCGACCGCGCTCGCGTCCACTAACGGCAATATGACCGTTTGAAAAATCTTTTTTTTTAATCATGAAGACGTTGTCATAGCATTCACTCACGTGGAGTATGCGTCGGAGACCGAGCACGATTTTACGCATATTTCGGCGTGACAAATGTTACGCCCAACATTACGTTAGGTTTTATATTTTCAAGATATTTAATGTCTATGTAACGTTTTTTTTTATTTAGTGTAATGTTTTTTTATTGTAACTTTTTTTTATCTAATGCAATGTTTTTTATTTTATTTAATATAATGTCTTTATTATATTTATACTAATATTTTATTAAACAAAAAAATTAAATAAAACTTGTGATCACTTGAGTCACAATACACAATACACATTACACAGTCTAAGATGGATTACCGTTTAGTTAGTTACAAAGTTCAATTACTCTTGTTTGGTCAAAAAGATCATTTGTTAATCACAATAAGTTCCCACTTCCCAGTGTAATATAATTCAAACAAACTTATAATAAACTAAAAAAAAAGTTCTTACATATAAAATGCAGACGTCATCAAGACCTTGTAACAAACTACCTAACAGAAAATAGGTTTGGCGCCATCTTTTTAAATTTCTTTAATGTCATTCACCATCGTATTAGCGAACAACAACTTTCACATTAGGGTTTATACTATCAAATTCTCTGTCGATTCATCTTTCTCACATAATCATACAGTCAACCCACTGGTAAGGTCTATGTTATTTTCCATCATTAACATGATAATTTGGTTAATAAGAATCTAAATCTATGAATTAACATATGATCTTAAATTTCTTCATTACTGTTTTATCATAACATTACAGTTTGATGATGGTTTCTTTATTACTGTTTTATTATAAATTGCGATCTGATCAATCGAAATATCGTTTTTCATGCGATTTGATGATAGTTTGATGACAGTAACAAGTTCTTGATTTATTTTGATTCGTATTATATGAATTTTGATGGTACTTTGATTCGTATTATATGAATTTTGTTATTTATATGAAATTAATATGAATTTTGAAATTGAAAGGCATGGATAGAAGTGAAGAAGCAAATGATGATCATGGAGAACATTACAATGATAATATGGAACAGAATCCAAATGTTCAGTTTGGAGTAAATAATATTAGAGATGTGCAGTACCAAAGAAGTCTTAATCATGTGAATAGAATTGGGAATGCAGGTAGGTCAAGCCGTGAATTCACTACGGCGTACCAGAGGCATTTGCTAGGTCATGGAACCCGATCTACGGTGAATTCAACAAGTTTAAGCCATGGAACAATGGGGAACCAGAGGGATGTGTTAGGCCAAAGTGTTGTTGGAGCCCGACCTGTGGTGAATTCAATGAGGTCGAGCGTTGGAACAATGTCGAACCAGAGGAATTTGTTAGGCCAAAGTGTTGATGGAACCCGGCCTGTGGTGAATTCAATGAGTTCGAGCCATGGAACAATGCGGAACCAGAGGAATATGTTAGGCCAAAGTGTTGATGGAACGCGACCTGTGCTAAATTCAGTGAGTTCTAGCCATGGAACAATGTCGAACCAGATGATTCTGTTTGGCCAAAGTGTTGATGGAACCCGGCCTGCGGTGAATTCAGCGAATTCAAGCCTTGGAACAAGGGAGAATCCGATAGTTGTGTCAGACGAAAGTGATATTAGAACCCAAGGCATGAGCAGTGTGATACAACAGCCGTTGTCTTCGTCGGGTGTAAACCAAGAGACGGTCAGTACTCAGGGAGATAATTCTGACACTACAAGGCCTACTAGTAACCAGATTCTGGATCCCATTCAACTTCTAAATAACATGAGCTATCCACTTCCACCTTATGTACCAAGAAACTGTTCAACGCCTTATACGCCTGTGATCACACGTGCCCCACCATCGGCCATAGTGGTCCCACCGAGGGTTGAAATTCACCCACCACCAATGGTCCTTATCCCGCCACCAACAGACTCAATTCGCATATCAGTGATTCAATTGGTGCCACGAATGGTGCAAATGCGCCCACCAGTGGTTCAAAATGTGCCACCAATGCTCGAAATGCGCCCAGCAGTGGATCAAAATGTGCCACCAATGGTCGAAATGCGCCCACCAGTGGTCCAAATGGTGCCACCAATTGTCGAAATGCGCCCACCAATGGTCAATACAGAAAGTCAACCAGGTATTGTTGGTGGTCCAGTGAACCCATCTACGAATATAAATATGGGCGTTCGACCTAGTGGTGAGAATGGTTGGGGAATTCAGCAGCGTTGTCATAGTGATGAAGCTACTTCCCAACGCCGAAAGTCACCAGATGATGAACCAGAGTCATCATCAAGATATGTCAAAAGGCTAAGGAGGTAATGTGTAACTGTAGAATGATATCATGTGAATGAAAACTGCAGTCAGAAAAGTGTTATAAAACTCAAGGTACATGGATTTTGTTTTTGCTTTAAAGTGTTACACAAACAATCAGTTAGATACTGTTTTGGGATATTAGATCACTACTTGAACATCATACTTTTGAGTTTTGAATATGAGAAACTTGCTGATGTTTTTAAAACATTAATGAAGTGTCTGATTTCTTTATAAGATACATTGTTATTTTGGTTACAATTGTTAAGGTGAGCATGGATGTCAACATATTACAGTTGGTATGGTGGTTTACATTTCTGTTTGGTATTATCTTTAGTTATCTAGTTCACCTCTTTAGTATTGACTTAGATGTAGTCTTTTCAGCTCCTAGGCCATACTCTCAAGTCTCTCATTAGGTTTTGTTACAACGATCTCCGGGGTTACATATGGCTGTCATGTTAAAAGTCTAACCGGTTTGGCCCAAACCGGTTCGGGTTGAGAACCGATTTGAGGGTTGAAAACCCCAGCCCACTCAAACTGATTTTGATCGGGTTTAAAACCGCTTATTGCCCAAAAATACCAGTTGGGTCGGGTTCTAAACTTGTTGGGCCCAACCTGGTGCGGTTTAACACATTTCGGCACACAAAAAAAAAACACAAACATGTACCAAACGCCAGGCCCAAACGACCCGACCCGAGCCACAAGATTGGAATTGGATCGGCTTGTATCATTGTATGGATATACATTGGGCAATTAATAGGACGAAGGAATGTGAGGCCAGGGGTGGCCCTAGCCCCCCCCCCCCCCCCCCCTGTTTTTTGGCGCATTAGTGAAAATTTATAATTTTCGTAGGTAAATTTAGTCCGGGTTGAGTCTGGCCCCTGCCGATTTGCCACTACCGAACGAAAAAAATCGACTTCGGCCCCCGCCGATTGGCGAACCAAGCTTCGCCCTTGGGCCAATTATAACTCGGGTGTAAACGAGTTGAGTCGGGCCGAGCCCGGGCTCGAAAAACTTTTGAGAGCTCGAGCTCAGCTTGCTGGAAATTTCTTAAGCTCGGCTCGTTGGAAATTTCTTAAGCTCGGGCTCGACTCGTTTACTATCTACTACTTAGTATATTAACTAAAAATAGTATATAATAGGCTCGTGAGATCGATAAATAAAGCTCGGCTCGGGCTCGTTTAGCAAACAAACATAAATGAGGGGTAAATATTAATACATTAAGGCTCGACGAGCCTGAGCCTCATATGCCAAGCTCGAGCTCGGGCTCGATTAATAAACGAGCTATGTTTTAGGCTCAAGCTCAGCTCGAGTTCGATAAAGCTCGGCTCATTTCTAACTTTTTACCGAACCGAACTCGAGTAGCTTGCGAGTTGCTCGACACATTGGCACCCATAATTTATAACCCATTCATTAAAAAAATAGTTGATTTGAGTAAAAAGTTACACGATGAATCAATTTGAGCCAATTCATGTTATAAAACTTATAACCTAAAACGGGATACAAAAAGTTAAAACTACAAAATGCGATTACAAACCTATTATAACATAAGTGTTATAAAACCTTTAGACATAATACACAAATTATTATATTATTTTGACAGATAGGTAGACACTAGAGACAAGAAATATATTTTACAAAATAAGATATTATCATTATCCATCCATAGTGGTGGAGTGGTGAAGAGGCCTTATGTTCACTTAGGTGATCAAGGGTTCAATTCCCACTTCCAACATTATGGTTTGGTATCCGGGTGAAGATCGAATACGAGTGGTGCCAGTTTCGAATTTGACGGGCGGCGAGGTTTTACCGAGTTCTATAACACTGTCGTGCCTTCGGGCGTGTGGGGCTCGGGTTTCCGCGCATCGAGAGAAGGCGGGGGCTGCTGGAGGTCGAGTAGTCGATTCTTGGACACGGCGCCCCGCAAGGGTGGTTGCCACACAGTTGTTCGCCGATAAAAAAAAAGATATTATCATTAATCAATTAATTATGTTTTAATTAAAGTTAAACAAATGGAGCTGGCTGCTTGGTATTTAAAAAGGAAAAGATGATTATGAACGTTTGTATGACTCACGATTCCACGTCACCACTTATTTCTAATACAACCTATTTCCTTTATGCTTAAACAAAGCAAAGATATGGCCGACCATGTTCCTCCACTATATTCTAATAATAATCCGACGGTCCATACATCACCACTAATAAAATCCAACACTTATCGATAAACAACGGCCTATATCCTTCCACGTGGCAGTTCCCACCGTGTTCATATATCCCACGGTAATCATGTATTCCCATTCCCATTCCCATTCCAATTCCCTCTAACATAAATAATAAACTCTTCCTTCTCTTATTTTCCGATCACTGTATTATTAAAATTCAGTTATTATTATTATTCGTAAAGTGTTATTATTATTATTATTATTATTATTAATATTATTATTTATAAAATTCTGAAAACCCTAGCTAAGGTTTGAAACTTACTAGATGGCGGATTCAGATAACGAATCAATCGGAGGACACACTCTACGTGAGCAAGACAGGTTTCTTCCAATAGCAAACGTAAGCAGGATCATGAAGAAAGCCTTACCTGCAAACGCAAAGATCTCAAAGGACGCAAAGGAGACCGTACAGGAGTGTGTATCAGAGTTTATTAGTTTTATTACCGGTGAAGGATCGGATAAGTGTTTGAGAGAGAAGCGAAAGACGATCAATGGTGATGACTTGCTATGGGGCATGACTACGTTAGGGTTTGAGGATTATGTTGAGCCGTTGAAGGTTTATTTGCAGAGGTTTAGAGATATGGAGGGTGAGAAGATGACGCTCGCCGGACGCCAGGGTGATAATAATAATAATATTGGGAATAATAATAATAATATTAGTAATAATAATAATAATGGAGGGGAGGTGTACGGGATGATGTATGGGTCAGGTGGTTATTACCAGATGGGTGAGAACCCGTCGGGTAAAATGGGTTCGGGTTATCCTGGGCCTGGTTCGTTAAATGGAAGGAAGGGATAGAGGGTTGGCTCAACTCTACATGGGTTTTTTTTTTTATCTATACGTTTTGTTTTACTGTTTTAGGATTAACTAGATGGTTGTTTATAGGTGGCGGCACGTCATGTGATGCGTTTAATCATATAAAAATGTACAATAACTCGATTTCATACCGAGAATGAAAACATATTATATTTGAGCAAACTCGTTTCGAATACAGTTTATGTTAGAAACGTAGATAACTCGAATTTTTACAATCAAATGAAAACGTTCTATATTTCCTAACATAATTTACGTCAGAAACGTAGACCAACTAATGTCATACGTAAAAATAAGAATGAAAGCATAGTATATTTTAATGAAAAAGGATTATATTTGACCAGGCTCATTTCCGGTAAAACCTTATGTCGAAACGTGAATTTATATCGTTTACATGGAAACATGAATTTAAACCAACACGTATGACAAAACATAGAAGGTGGTTGGGTCGGGTGTTTGGCATTAGACATGGAAGGTGAGTGGTTTGTCAATGAAGCTGAAAGGAAAGTGTTCATTAAAGCAATCGTGGCAAGCAATATAAAGACGCTCAATAGATTTTTTTTTTTTAAAGACGTAGTTCAATGGTGAAATCCTAGTCCTAACAACCTTCGGGTCACAAGTTCGAGTCCTCCCACACGCCAGACCCTTTCAACCTTAATGGGTATGATTTTTCGATAGACGAGAATCAAACCTGTGACCAACCCCAACCGAGAACCCTCTGAAGTGGCAAACCCTTCCATCTCAAACCAGTTGGACTGGAGATCATTGGCAAAGACGCTCAATGGATGAATCAAGCCACTGTTAGCCCCAACGTAAGAATTGTAGCAAACAAAAAAAGACAGACGAGTTAACTGAAAATCCATTTCGACAGCTATGAGACGAAGATGAGGAAAGCATTGGCAAGCAAAGACCCGATGAAAGGAGTAATCAAGAGACCGTTTGAATAGGCGTTCAAAAAGACTCGTTGGTTGATGTACGGCATCAACACATCAAATGCAAAATGCCAGAAGCGTCGAAAGACACTATCACAGACACAATCAATATACGTCACAATTCCTAGCTTATGTCGCACAACTACATAAAACCCAAAAGCCAAAATCAACACACCAAGTGAAGTAAAAGATCCATAAAAAAGCAAAAGGATGCCTAAAATTTATATTCATGCATACAAAATAACTTAAAGCATCCACTACTCCTATCTCTTAACAAGGTTTTTTTGTGAACTGAACATAAACTTGTTTATCTAACAACAGATAACAGATAACTAAAAGAGACCCTACACTGCATGATGGCAAGAACTAAAAGATTAATAGAAAATACCATTTATGCCCTTTGTTGTGTAGGTAACTTTCGACATGACTACACTGATGCTTCTTTTCCAGTTTTCTCAGCTTCAGTTTCTTCATGTGCTATTTTTACAAGTTCTTCCTTGATAGCGGATTTCACAATCTCCTTTCTTGGCGTCAGATCTGTATTGAATCGCTCATCTGAAGGAAAAAAATGACATCAAATATTACCATATATTTTTTAACTGTACACCTAATTTTTGGATTTTGACGATAATATCGACACCCAATTTAACTTTTTCCAAAAAAAAAAAATAATAATAAAACTACTCTTAAGACATTATGGTCAAAAATTAAAAAAAAATGGTAGCTGGGAAGGTCGGGCTAGTTGGTTAAAACCTTGGTTTAAAAAGCGCGAAAGGCGTACCAAGGCAAGACGGTCCCAGAGCCCAGGCGCAAGGCGAAGCCACACACACCACGTTAGCAGGACACAACTATTTCTAACAGGTTTACATCATCAAATGCCCAAAAAGGATATAAATAACCTCTATACACGCTTAAATATATAAATAACCTATATGGCTCTATGTACAACCTAAGAAACTAAAACTAGATGTACAACCTAAGAAACTAAAACTAGACGTACAACCTTCTGATGTACAGAGATTGTTTATGTACAAGAGGCGCTCCTAAGTTCAAGCAATTTTTACCTAAGACTCAGGCGCACCTCATGCGACTGTCGTTAGCTCAAATCACCAGAGGAGCCTCATGCCAAGGTGTGCCCTTTCAGACTAAGGTTAAACAGACTCGAACAGGTAAACTTTTGCTATTTAAATTCGAATTATAGAAAATGAAGATGAGTTTTTGTGTGTGTTTTTATTTAATATTTACCATGAGTAAACTTTTGTTACTGTTTTATTAAGAGTCCGAACTAAAAAAATGCAAATAAAGTCACTCAAAAAGACTGATTATTTTAAACTTTTATTCTTTAATTTTCTAAATAGATGATTAGTGTGTTAACTACAATAACTATTAACTTATGATGATGAAAATCTAAACTGTATTAGATAAATAAAATAGAAGGTTTTAAGAATCTAAGTAAAGCCTTTAACTTTAACCCGTTTGACTGTTAAAGATGAAAAAATAGCACAAATCAACCTACTTTCTAAATGGGTCAATACTGCCAACCTCTACTAGCAAAATGCAAAACTGTAATGTTTGAAATGAGAGTGGAGAGTGCTTACTAAGCAGTTTGAGAATGTCGGTAAAGGTTGCCTGCAAAATAAAGGAAGAAAATGCAACATAATTAATGCTCGGATTAAGGTAATAGTTTGGTTGCCGACACTTGACATATTAGTATTCAGCAACCTAATATGTTAACTGGTAACCCAGATTACATAGGTGTTGGACATAGAGATCAAGAAAAATCCATGTCTTAATTAACTTTATGGCCCAAGAAAAATTTTGCTTGTATCTATATATTTCAACAAATAAATGTTAGCTTATATATCCATTTTTCATGTTGTATGGTAAAGGTTCAAGCCCAAAGGACATTTTTCCTACAAAGTGTGAAAAGTCTATATAAGCATTGTGTTTAAAATTTTAGGCATGATGTTTTAAATTCTTTTGCATAGTAATATATAGAAAAACGCAAAACGTAACAATTTAAAACACTAATTAATATATTCTAGGCATGCAATCTAAAACACCATGCAAAGAAAGTAATCAGCGTGTTTTAAATTTGATGTCTCTAACACATTTGATTGTGTTTTAAATTGTCCTGGTTAGTGTTTTTCTATATAATAAAGTGCAAAAGGAATCAAAAACATCATACCCGAAACTAAAACACAATGACTACATAGACTTCTCACACTTTGCAGGAAAAATGTCCTTTGTACACTAACCCTACCCTACCCTACCCTACCATAACATACCATACCATATATATATATATGTATATATATATATAACAGATAATTTAATCATACATATACAAAACATTACATTTGCAAAACAAAAGCGTCATTAAAATAGTAGAATAAACTCAAAAGATTATAGTAAAAAGAATAGATTGTTAGTAACGTGAAATATAATCAGATTTCTTTCAATGAATTAATGCAACAGATTCTTACCGTATTGAAATCAGCTTCTTTAAGGATCTCACAGGTTGCAGTTTTGAGTTCATCATCACTAGGCTTTAGCTTTTTTTCTGTTGGTGTCTCCTTCTCTTTCACAGCAGTTTTCACTTTTATAAAAGAAATAAACAGTTTATATCAACTTCTTTGAAGCAACACAAATTACGGAGAGAAGGAGAGAAAAAAACAGCAAATTTCACGTAAAATGAGGTTGGTTGCTCCAAAACAGTAATAAATTGAAACTTAGATTTCTCAAATCAGCCATTAAATTTACCAGGTTTCTCTTTGGAAGCAGAATTCTTGGAAGTTAAAGTCTTCTCATCAACCACATGATTTTTTTTCTTCCTTGAAAAAGTCTTTGTTGGAGGTTGACTATCACTTTGACCCTTGGATTTTGACTGAATTGTAGATGATTCAGCTGGAGTTTTCTTTTGAGGATTAGATTTCTTTGGTGTTGTTTCTTTTTTTGATTTACTTCTCGAAGCTGATTCCGTCTTGGAAGGAGGTTTTTGAGACTCCCGTTTGCGCTTCTTACTTTCCTCTTCTGCAGATTCAGGTTCAGACACATGTTCTTCGCTTTCAGATTTTGATTGAATTGTAGATGATTCAGTTGGAGTTTTCTTTTGAGGATTAGATTTCTTTGTTGTTTCTTTTTTTGATTTACTTTTTGAAGCTGATTCCGTCTTGGACGGAGGTTTTTTAGACTCCCGTTTGCGCTTCCTACCATCCTCTTCCACAGATTCGGGTTCAGACACATGTTCTTCACTTTCAGATTTTGACTGAATTGTAGATGATTTGGTTGGAGTTTTCTTTTGAGGATTAGATTTCTTTGGTGTTGTTTCTTTTTTTGATTTACTTTTTGAAGCTGGTTCCGTCTTAGAAGGAGGTTTTTTAGACTCCCGTTTGCGCTTCTTACCATCCTCTTCCACAGATTCAGGTTCAGACACATGTTCTTCACTTTCAGATTTTGACTGAATTGTAGATGATTCGGTTGGAGTTTTCTTTTGAGGATTAGATTTCTTTGATGTTGCTTCTTTCTTTGATTTACTTTTTGAAGCTGATTCCGTCTTGGAAGGAGGTTTTTTAGACTCCCGTTTGTGCCTCTTACTGTCCTCTTCCACAGATTCAGGTTCAGACACATGTTCTTTGCTCCCAGATTTTGACCGAATTGTAGACGATTCGGCTGGAGTTTTCTTTTGAGGATTAGATTTCTTTGGTGCTGCTTCTTTTTTTGATTTACTTTCTGAAGCTGATTCCGTCTTGGAAGGCGGTTTTTTAGACTCCTGTTTGCGCTTCTTACTGTCCTCTTCAGCAGATTCTTGTTCGGACACATGATCTTCACTTTCATCAGATTTTTCAGGCCCGCCATTCACATTCTGATGCTCATTGTTTCCATCCTCTTGATCTTCTGAGTCTTCTTCCTTTGGAGTTCCCTTTTGTTCTTTAGATGCGCTTTTATTTTTCTGCTTTTGTAAAAACAAACACCAGACGAATATAAACTATTATTTTGCCAAGAGGTCAAAAAATAGGCAAACCAGGTAACGAATTGAGGTAAAACGCTAGTTTTAGACCAGCTTCTGCGGGCCAAGATCGATCAGAGGTTGAAACCGGCTACTCAAATCGCTGTAATCCATTATTATTAATAACATGGGATAATGTTTACCATGTGGAGGACGACACCCATATAGTAAAATCTTTATAATCCATTTTTTTACCTTTCTTATTAAGGCCACCCATATAGTAAAACTATTTTGTAGGCCACTGAAGTGTTGATTTGTTTTCAACTTTTGATTTATAGTAATTTTGGACAAAACAATCTTTAAGATAAATTGAGGGTGACATTATGTTTAGGTTAAAATAGTTATTTACTACAAAATATTTAATGGCTGTTTGCCTGTTTTCGTCATCCAGAATTGGTGATAATTAAAACCAGACACATACTTGTGTGGCCTCCACATGCAATATCCCAAGTGTTACAAAATAACAATTAACAAACATTACAGGTATAATCACACATCCTATATTATCATATATTCATATGAATTATATAATTTGTTAGATAAAAGGACGTTTAGGAAGTTTTATGCATTTGAAATTTTATCATATGAATTATATAATTTGTTAGATAAAAAGACGTTTAGGTAGGAAGTTTTATGCATTTGAAATTTTAACAACACTTTTGATGAATTTCAACCTGTTTCCACAGTAGCTAAAATCTTTAAATTAACTCTTGACCTGTTAAAACTTAAATATAAACATAATCCAAAATTCCAAATAAACCTGTTAATAGGTAAATGAACCAAAATTTTCACTTCTATTTTTAACCTCAAAGATGTAAGTCATAGTATTGAGACTATTACTCTATCGACTATTGGTAAACCCTTAAAGCACATGCCCATGCATTAACCAACTTCCAAAACAATATAATCGTGAGGCTTGGTTTTTAGCTAACATAAAACAGGGTGTTCCCATTTTATTTGAAACAGCATTATTGTAGAAGAAAGGAATTATCAGATTTTTTTATATAATAGGGTCATCTCTGAAACACCCTATGTACATTCAGTGAAAAAGCAGTTACGTTACATTACATCCCTTAAATATTTGCATGATTGATTTAGTAACTTTTTTTGTCATCTTCACAAGTATAAATTTTGCCACTTAGAGATGTAAGTGGCGAAGCTTGACCCCAAAGTTCGGGGGGCCGGAAGTCGCTAGTTTCGGGGGGTCGAAACCCTATATTTACAAAATGTTCTATACGAATACTATATAATCGGAACTTCTGCACGAAAATTCGGGGGGGGGGGGGGGGGGGGGGGGGGGGGGTCGGTCGCCCCCTCTCGCCCCAACAAAGCCTCGCCAATGGATGTAACGGTTTATAAAGTAAAAGCACATAGGGTTTCTATCAAAAGAAAAGCTGAAGAACTAAATCGCTTATAAAGTGCATGTGCCTAGTTTTTTTTTTCACAAAATGAAATGCTTATAAAAAAATGCCATGTCAGCAAAAGTAGGACTTTTTTCAAGATAACGATTTGCAAATAAAAGACTGTACCTTTGACGAGTCTTTTGAAGGTGTAACCTCAGAAGTTGATGCGCTTTTTTTGTTCACCCTCTTACGTTTGTTGCCTTTGCTTGACTGAAGAACATGTTTATAAGAGCATTTTCAATGTATGTACTAAATCTTAACACTATTTAGTGAAGAAAGAGAATATGGTTGCACCAAATTCAGTTCAACTCCAATGCATGCACCAAATTTCTTTCATCAAATTCTTTTACACCACGTAATTCATAGTTACCCATTTACTTGTTTCAAACTTTCAACAAAACAATTACATTCATCCAACTCAAAACAGATAATTCTTATATTATATTTACTAAAATATTTAAAAAATTAATATTTACTTACCTTTTTAATAACAATTATATAACTGAATAATAAACAAGGTTAAACCATATCCAATATAGTACTCGTTAAATTTGTCTGAATAAGATTGTTGCAATATTACATCTTTTAATAATTATTTTCTTTTACCCTTGAATATTTGATAAATTGGTGAATTATGAAAATTTGGTGCGATGAATAGCGTTATACGAAGAAAAAAAAATACACCATTTTGGTATTATTTTTGGTGCAGTAATTGGGGACGGTCTAAGAGATGATAATAGTATGCAAACAATTTTTGGAGTTAAGGTTGAAATGACTGGCCTGTTCTTTCTCTGCAAGCAACACACTAGTTGTGGCATGTGGAACCAACAAAAAATCTATTAGTTTTGCAATGACATCTTCCTGCATGTAAAAACAAAAAGAAATTATCATGCTGGTTTCACCAGAAAATCAAAATCATGTAATTCTTATACGATGTATTGTGTCCAACTCCAATGGCATGCTCTTATGTTCCTTTCCTTTGCGGAAAATGTATGTTTAAATTACCTAGAAATCTACAACAAGTTGGCATGTCACGATAAAAATATCGTGCTTGACAACTGTGATGTGATTTGAGGTGGCAAGATGGGCGGGGTTGGTTGACTCGCAAACACCCTTTTGTCCACCATTATTGAAATAAAAAGGATAATGTAGGTGAAGGCCACTCACGTATTCAACTTTTTTCATTAAGATCACCCATAAAAATGAAACCACACACAGCCAACGAATTAGTTTGAATAAATATGTGCCTTTAATGAAAATAGTTTAACACTTATGAGGTTTCCAGAATCCAGATACGTTATCCTTTAAAAAAATAATAAACTATTGCATTAATGCAAGAATCTGAATTTTTGAAAAAATGGTTTAGGAGGCTATATACATTAAGCATAGACTTCAGCCAACTTCCAACTCAATTGAACCATTCCTCTTTTAGCTATTTTATTTATTTGACCCGTTTGAGATAAAACACAATCCAGTTTTAATTTGATTTAAATGACCCATTTGGTCCATTTACTTATAAATGGGTCAGAATAGCCTCCTCTAGATGTGATGTATCAATCAGCTATGGCCAGTTTTTTAGTGTGGACATCATTATTTTTAACAATTATATTCACATGCATCATAGAAGCAGATTCTTAGAATAACAAAGAACCAAACAAACCTTTTTGGCAGTGGTTATGGCAATTGGTACGTCAAGCAGATCACAGAACTCAAACAGCTTCTCCTTGTTGATCTTGTCAAGCTTTTCGTGCACTTTAGTTTTTTGCTTTTCCTGCAATAATAACAAATATCCAGCTTATAAATCTTAGTCACAACAATCAATATGATTACTCGTATACTTGACACATTGAGTTCATAAACAACTTAATAAGTTAGCATCAAGAGGTGGCAATTTTGACTCATTTATATGGATGTGTTGGTTTGGGTCATGTTTTATTTCTGATGTGTCTAAACACGTCAAGTAAAAAAACTAACTTAGAAGGAAATGGGTTAAAAATCTCGTGATGTGTATTTTTACTTAAGAAGTATATGATAATTGAAATAAGATAAATTTGGTAACGTTATTTGATAGTTGACATGTTGACATACTATTTCATTTATACAGATTAAAATGCAAAAAAATGTTTCAACTGAACCCTAAAATTTGCCCGTTTTTGACCTGTTACCCAACAGATCCATTTTGCCACCTTTGATCACTTGCATCCCATAATGCACACACTCCATATGGCCATACCTAGAGCGAGTCCTTTATAACTTAAAATTTTGTACCGTATTTTAGTATCATTGTATGTATCATAAATATCACATATCTACATGCACATAATGGTGCTTATGTTTCTTACATTATTTGACATATACATAATGCTCCTAAGTTTAGCCGGTTACAATTGAAGGCAGGAAAAATGTTTCTAAACAAGGGTGACGAAAACAGGGAGTTACTTTTACCTCATTTTCATGCCAGACAAAGCCAGAAAACCGCAGTATATTACTCTTGATTTCTGAGGCCTGCAAGTGAAACATAACAGCCCTTCAGTCAAAGGAGAAACAATTTTAGAAGAAAATTTCCAGTGTAAGCAAATTAAGTGCCATGATGCAGCATCTACAAGTTCTAATGGCGCATGATAACAGAACTCTAGTGTATAATTGTACATTGTTGGGTTCCATCAAACCAAAAAGGTTTACAGAACCTTTAGCAGAAGCCGTTTGGTGATAATACCTGCGTCGATGTTTCTGATACAGAATTCTTTAACTTAATGACCGTACCTTTTGACTATATAACAATGGTCAAATAATAGATAAAAAGTTTCATTCCAGAAACCTAAGGTATAAAGGTATCAATAAAAATACCAGCTGACTGCGTAATTTATAGCTGTATAACAAAATTCCAATGCTTGTGGTATAAGGGTTAGCTAAATGAAATATATTAGAACTCAGTAAGAATCCAAAAAATGTTAAGGGTGCCTATAAAGAGCTGAATTTAATACAGATCCAAGGTCTGCACCGACATACTCAAATTAGTAGCAAAAAGGCTGGATGACGTAGAAACGGTCATAAAAATTAAACACAAGAGAACCTTCCATTTTGAGAATAGGCTTATTGAATATACTAAAAGACAAAAATGCTAATTTTATTACGATTTATGAGAAAGCAGATAATGAAGCTCGATTACCCTTCCTCTCCTTACAAATAAGACAGTATGGAGCTGTTTTAGTGTGTCGTCGGCCACCTTCTTCTTTGATAACTTGTAAGCAACTGAAAAGTAGAACACAGTTTAGACATTAACGAAACATGTTAAATAAAAAAAAAAACAATCCCCAATGTAAGCAACAAAGATAACTTCTAACTAAGAAACATTGACACAAAAAAAAAAAAAACAGAAAAGGAAATTTCTAACCAACCAGAAACATAACAAAAAGAAAAGAAACCCTAACAGTATTATGTGGACTTATGCAATCGCTGCTATCTTCTACCAGAACAAATAAGTACCCAATCTGATCACAGACGGAACTTTACACACAAAGTCTACTTTCCCAAAGCTTAACAATTT
Source organism: Ambrosia x helenae (assembly GCA_030844895.1). Lineage (NCBI taxonomy): Eukaryota > Viridiplantae > Streptophyta > Magnoliopsida > Asterales > Asteraceae > Ambrosia > Ambrosia x helenae. Next base: position 158,334 of record JAUTDX010000148.1, on the reverse strand, counting down.
AATAGTTAAAACTCCTATCAGTTATCTACACGGTAAAAAGGATCTCAAAGATCTACCATGTATCTTAATGTGGAATAAAAACAATGTGGTAATTCATGATTTTTCCTATCTAAACTAGGAATAAAAATAAACTATGGCAATTCATGAGTTTCCCAAGTTTATTACGACGGATGACTGATAAGTGATGTTTAATAGAAAATACCAAAATTTGCCCGGGGTTCCATCCCTTTCCCAAACTCAAAGATATCAAATTCCGAAACGGTTTGAGTTTCTGAAGTCAAATCCGGCTGTCATTTTTTCAGTTCGGTTCGGTTCGAAACCAAAGCAACAATTCAGGTTTTGCCGTTTTGTTTTGGATTTCAAATCAGTGGTTTTGGGTCAAACAAACCAAAAAAATACTATACTAAGCATCTTAGCTAGAGTTGCTAAAATTGGTTTTACCCGTCCTTCAAAACCACTGAAACACTTAATGGTCCTTATGTACCGAAATAACGAGCATAGCCATGTATCATCTTTCACAAGTTTCAACACAGCTTATATTAGAAATTTGTTGTTATGGTATCACAAATACCGAGCTACTATATTTCCTAATATTCCCAAAAAGTTATTATATTCTACAGATTTTCAAGCATGCAACACCGATTGATCAAAGATGGAAATTCCAAAATGGACACATTTAAACCATAAAGCTATGAGTTAGCTTTCAGCCTTTAAATACTTTTGTTTTTGTACAAAACAAATAAAATAATAATTAGATAATAGCACAGTGCGTGCAACTGCACAAAAGATAAGTGGACAAAATCAATGATACAACTGGTAAGAATCTTCATCTTCTTCTAGACTTGACACAAAAGGATAACCGGCATATTAATTGAAGCGAAAACAGCACCAAAACTTCAAGAAGAATAAAAAGGAAAAATGGAAAACCAAATTTGAACAAAAGAACATGTATGCCATTAATATACCAATAACTAAATGAAGATCCAAAGAAATTTCCTGGATTATGAAATTTTCTTCCGGCTTTTCAACAGGTTGACTAATCCTTAGTTTTTTACCAAATAAAATATCAGATATGATAATGTATTAATGTACAGAGAAGGGTATCACAAATGCTAAATATGACCCCAAGGGAACCATAGTATGGTTAATTTTGATTATTTGTGTAAACATGTAGTTTATCAGCATAAGCAGGTTGAGGAGCACTCCTTTTTAGACAAAAAAAAAAAATTATATGGCGTATTTTAGTTGCTACTCATATCCCTAAGGGCCATGTGTAGCAAATCCCTTCAAATACTACAAACCAAACTAATTGATGTCAGAAGAAAATTTGAATAACATCGATACGTCACTATCAAAAAGGATAAATACAATAACAAGTTTAAAACTTTACCGTTTGGAATATCTTTCAAGGCGGTACCGCGTCCCTGCATGGCATTATATCAACAATACATAAATTAGTCAAAAAGGAAACAATGTGCTTCATGAATTTTTAGGAATAAACGACAAACAAAGACTAAAATATTCCTTAACAACACCTTTTCAACATGAAATTCCTTGCCGCTATCCTGCTCGATAATTGCAACCAATCTTTCTACAGATTTCCGCTCCCTTACTGGTCGATCCATTGTTAGACCAACAGGAGTCTTTGGCTCGTCATTTTTCTTTTTCTCTTCAGTTGCCTTCTTCTTTTTGCCTTTTTCTTCACCACTTTTCTTTGTTGCATCTTTTTTTGATCCCGCATCTTCAACATCAGCAGTTTCTGCATTTTTATCATCACTTTGCTCTTTTGCATTTCCCACGTCATCAACTTCCATTGCGTCACTCTCAGTTTCTTCCGTCCTTTCATCTTCCCCTTCTTCCTTGCTATCCACTACCTCTTTCTCTTCTTCTTTCTCATCTTTGCCTACCTCAGCATCTTTCTGGTCAGCGTTGACTTCTTCGCTTTTATCCTTCACCTTATCTTCTGTATCCTCACACGTCTCCTCAACTTCCTCCTTTTTATCATCTTTCTTCTCACTTACATCATTGTTAGATTTAGTGGGTGACACAGTCCCATTAGCCACCGCTTCACCACCTTCACTGTTCACCTTTTCCTCGCCCATAACTGAATATATCAAATTAAAACCGACCGACTGTAAGAAAAACAAATCACATATTAGTATGACACTCTTAAAATCATTACATTTAAGCCAATTACCAAGCCTACACATACAGTATGACGTAAAACTATATCCAGCCTTATCATGCAAAGTAGTAACGTTCTTTCACATGTTCTTACCAACCAAGGCAATATACTTTTAAACTACACAAAAATATAACCTAATTTCAATTATTTACCAATCATAGCCACATTAAGGTTATATGAAATAAACACTATATACATAGAGATTGTTGTGAGTGTAAAATATATAAAAGCATAAGCTGCATAAATGCTGAAGTACAGTGTTATTTTGTGTGATTAGCCTCACTTAGGTTTTCACCTTTCCTACCAACCACAATCCAAGGAATTACATAGCATGCAAAAATTCACTCACATAAAACCTTCGCATATCATATCATATCATATCAAACCTAAAATCAGCATATATGATTCGAATTACACTCACCAACTAACAACAAAAAAACACGATTCAACAAAACACGTTAATTAATCAACAAATTCAAAACTAAAACCTCGAAATTCTTCATAATCCATAAACAAATCCTAGAACAAGAATGCAACGTCTACGTCTAATTAGTCAAACATTCGAGTAACAAATCACATAATCAATATCTTGATTGAACAAACAAGTAAAATCATCAAAAACTTACATTAACCAAAACTAAAACTTCTAAATTCTTCATAAATCTATAAACAAACCCTAGAACAACAACGCAACTTATACGGCCAAACAATCAAACCACAATAGCAACAAATCACATAGTCAACATCTTAATTAAACAAACAACAACCAAAATCATCAAAAACTTACGTAAACTAACACTAAAACCTCACAATTCTTCATAAATCCATAACCAAACCCTAGAACAAACAATGTAACTTCTAACTTCAAACAATCAACCACAATAGTAACAAACTAACAAATCACATAGTCAATATCATAATTGAACAAACAACAAGTATAATCATCAAAAAAAAATACGTAATTCTTCATAGGTCCATTAACAAACACTAGGACAAACAATGCAACTTTCTACGTCTTAATAATTAAACATTCGAGTAACAAATCACGTAATATAATAACTTAATCAAACAAACAACTAGTAAAATAATAATAATAATAATAATAATAATAATAAAACTTACGTAAATTAGGGCAGAATTGAAAGTTTATAAGCTAATTTGAGTTGGAATATGAAAAGAGGGGTAAAATTTGATTGTAAAGAGTACTGAAGTTAAGCAGGCGAGTGTGTGTATAATAATAATAATATTAATATTAATAATATTAATAATGTGTATCGGACTTGAAATACGGATTTTAAATGCGTTTTATTGCCATGTCATACGAGACACTGGGCGGGCTATCCAGCTGCATCATGGACGGCTGATGTATGCTTTCTTCTAAATTGACGGTGGATCTTGACTTTGGTGTGATCAAGGTTTGCCCAAATATAGTAAAGTGTATACCAATAAAGTGTATATTTTATTTGAAAATAAAATATATAATAGTTATTGTAGTATAATATTATATCGTGTTGTATCAGATTGTATCATATTACATCTTATGATACATGTGATTCAAAGTTGTTATGTTTTGAAACCAATTCGAATTTCAATAAAAATTATGTCTGATAAAAAGTAGTTAAGTAATAAAAAATAAGTTAAAAACTAAAACATTCAAAAATCTTAAAAGAATAGTTAAATGTATAAATAATGAGTAAAAAGTAGTTAAGTGCAATATTTCCGATATCCGGAATATCAAAATTTTTAAGTCATTATTTGAATCTGAATCCTAACATTGGATATCCAAATTTTCGGATGTTACGAGTTAGGTTTCGAATTCATATCTTTTTGCACGTCCCTCATCTCACGTCGTGGGAAAGGTTGGGGCAAAGAGTCTCACGCATAAGGGATCCGCCACATAGGTTTTCGGTGTAATAAATCTAGGGCGTCGGATAGTCTAATGCACAAAGTGCATAAGATACGATCGAAATACGTAAGTATAATGTTTATCACGTTTAAAGCACCGCATATAGTTATTTATGCCATTTTGATAGTTTTCAACATATTATTTTTAAGTTCGTGGACATGGTCCAAGATAGGAGTTCGTGGAGACGTAGAATTGAGGTTAAGGATCCTTAGGGACTGTTTTCATATATTTCTTTTGGGTATGTTGTTGTTACTGCATGTATACCTTGTTTTAATACATGACACTTTCTATGTTTATATATGAGTTATATTTGTGTTATGACATATATACCTCTGTTTATAATACAAGACACTTTCAATGTTTATTTAAATTCAATATCTCTTCATTAGTGTTTAGTGTTGTTTACTGGTAGTTTTGGTTTGTCGAGCCGGGGGTCTCTCTGGAAGCAGCCTCTCTACCCGCAAAGGATAGGGGTAAGGTGTGCCTACATCCCACCCCCCCCAGACCCTACTCTTAGCTGTGCTATTTTGTGGGACTTACTGGGTAAGGTTGTTGTTGTTGTTGTATTTTTAAGTAATCTATCATCATTATAGCATCATTATAGATAAGCATGGTATGTGTATGGTATATATCTCTAAAATTGACGGTGAATCTTTGATATTTCTATGATGAAGGGTTGCCCAAATATAGTAAAGTGAAATGAAGTCATTTCATAAATATTGTTTAAAAAATAAAAGACTATATATGTGTATTTACTATTTAGTGTAGGTTGGTATAATGGTATTAAATACATAGCGAAAGAAAAATAGGAAGGCATATGAAGGGCATCAAACAGACTCCGATTGAACTCATTCAAACAGCATTAGAACTGTCTCATCAAATCAAACCCTACAAAGTTAGTTTTTAGGTCTTCGCTTTTTGGGTTTTTAGCTTGTAGTTTTTAAAATATACGTTATATCATTGTGTCATTTATATAGCATTGTGTCTTTTTCATATTTTTATCATTGTGTCGTTTTTGCAATTCGTTGTGTCTTTTTTCTTCAGCATTGTGTCATATTTTGTGGCTCATTGTGTCATATTTCATGATCTATTGTGTTTTTTGTATTCTTCTCATTTTTTACATTGTGTAAAATAGCTTAACCCTAAGCGTAGTTAAATTATTAGTTATATCTTCATGGATTCGGTTCGGTTGAGAACTCATTCCAGTTATGAGAATCGTGAGAACTCCGACGTAAAATGTGAATTATAATTTTTTTTTTTTTACCAAGGATGTAAAAATGGCTAACTAATAAATATACAAAAAATGAAAAAAAATTACGTCGTCCGTACAATGGTGTAACACAATTAATATTTTATTATGGTTTAATTACAACCACAAATCAATGAGTTCATATGATTCTCACAACTCAACTAGTTTTCATTTTAACTCATTCCATCTCTTTACTTGACTATATTTGTTTAATTTTATTGAACCATATATTTTACAAATTTATTTAACTATTATAATAATAATAACACTAAAAATAATTATTCAGCCCACTTCAATAAGTCTTGCTATAATATTCAAAAAAAAAAAAAAAAAAAAAGTCTTGCCATAGTTATTCTTTTTTACAATAATATATTACGTTTCAATTGAAATTTTGCGAGTTAACACACCGCAAAGTGAATGCGTGATTCAACGTTTTTACATCTGTATTTTGTTTGATTTAACGGTCCTACTACAATGCAAAAATCCTAAATACTAAGTTATATAAAAATAAAATGTAATATATCAGTTATGTAAGTGTTCATAATTAGCTCGGCTCTAATAAAATTTTGATGTTGGTGTCGGTGTCGGTGTCAGTATATGACAAAAAAGTCTTTCTAAAAGAAGTTATATTAGTTGATATATCATATAACTTGGCATTTATCTAGAAAAGGAAGCTTACTAATGTCTCTGATTGGGTGTTTTTTTCATATTAAGCGTTGATGACGTTATGAAATGACGTAACGTCTAACCAATATGTATCACGCTGAACGTTGTTTGTAATTAGGTAAAGTTATCTCTATTAGGAAAAACAAGTATTTTGACTAGCCACGCGTCGCATCGTCATCAAACCTAAAGTAACTTCAATTTTTTTTTTTGTTTTCAAAGTAAGAAAAAGCTATCTAAATTAATATGAGATGAATTATAGCGTTTAAATGAGTAATAAATCACACTAGGATAAATATTTTTGTGTGGAAGGCGGCAATTGATAGATTGATGACGTGAGAAGCTCTTTCCCACCATCACGTTTAAGTGGACTCCTTAGCTTGCGACTTATATGATGAATATGCATAAAATGCAGCTCATATGTTTACTTATTGCAATATAGCATTATAGCCTCTTTTTGTTTGGGAATGTATAAGTTCTTGGTATCATGCCCCTCCCAATTTTGATTTATCGAGTAGCGATTTGCCCAGTCTTCACAGATTAGCCCCACTTGGTAATAAGCAAAGAAAAGTCCTGCATGATATTATCATGATGGATTGTTGGTGAATTGAAGACAAGAAATAAAGTGATCTTCTCCGATAAAGCTATCATGGTCTATATGACAGTGGAAGTAAAATCCTTAACTTTCATTTGGATTAAAAAAAAAACATGTCCTCTTTTAAATCTATGCTTTGGAAGGATTGACTAATTTCTTTTCGTAATTTGTTGTGTTTCTTTGACTGCTAACGTCTTGCTAGTTTTGTCGTTTTGAATAAAATCTTGTTTTAGGAAAAACTGTAAAGTTTAAGTTGTTAGTTTTAACAATATTGTAAAAGTCTGTACTTTAAATTAGTAGTTTCCAAAATGTTTTAAAAGTCATCACTTTTATATTTTAAGTTAATTAAAAAATGCATCAAATTATATATCAAAATAATGTTAACATTGATATATTTCCTGTATGTATAAATTACTATATTGTACGCATAAAATGTCTAGGTCAAACATGGCAATTTTTCCTAGATCCCTATAGTCATGGCTCTGATACCAATCTGTCACACCCCAACCGATGGCGGAATCATCGAGGTGAGACTTAGTGGTAGATTGTTCAAAGACTTCATGACACTAGAATTCGTGATAATATAATTTAAAGATAAAATTTCATTCATAGCATAATCATTGTCTAAAAAGATAACATAATACAAATTGTTTCACGAAAAGAAAAATAGAACATCAAAATATAGAACTTAAACTAGCGTGAGTTTCTAGTCCAATCCTAAGTAGATTTCTTGATAAACCTGCATTAAACATTTCCTGCAACATGTATAAAATATCCGTCAACACATAAAGCATTGGTGAGCATACTAGTTTGAGTCTAAGTACATAGTATAGAAAAGTCTACTCGAATCATCATGTTATAGGCATAAGCACGTAGAACCATACAAACGGCAACAACACTCGATAACACAAAAGACTTCATCTTATCATGACCCATAAAGGGGGCGGCGTGTCAACCTATAGCGCTATACATGTAAGGTGGGTTGTTAACTAATCGTACATTTGTATGTAAGACTTTGAATTCTAGTATGGCATAGCATAATAGCATTTAGATTGAGCATAATAGTTTTAAGAGTATGAAATCGTTTAAGTTTTGATAGTGATACATGTTGAGCCCAAAGAATAAAGAATAAAAGGGGGACAAGTATGAACTCACCTTTGGGTGCGTTTGATAGAGTTCCAAAAAGGTAAGTCTTGGTAGGTTTAGCTTTAGCCTTGGTTATCTAGAATAAAAAAAATAAACGGTCTTAGATTCGAGTTTAGGTTATAGATTCAAGAGAGTCAAGCAAGCCTTTTAGGCAAACCAAAACACAAACCACCATGAAGGTGATTCGGATGGTCATAAGAGTCAAGCAAGCCTTTTAGGCGAACCAAAACACAAACCACCATAGAGGTGATTCGGATGGTTATGAGAGTCAAGCATTGGTAAGGTAGGGATGTATCCACAAACCTTTCCGAGTTAATAAATTAGTAGAGTTTATATAATTTAGTATTTATATAATATAACTGAGGAAGTAGGGTATGGTGACTTAGTTTGGATGAGCCTTGGCCTTCCTTTTGTCAACCATGAACCATAACACAAGTCCCTCCATCATTGAGTTGTTGGTGAACTTGGTTGGTATTATTAATAACCTCGTGCATAAAAGATAATAGAAGATGACCACATTTGAGGCCTCAAATTGGTGCCCTACTCATGTTTATTTGCCATGGCAAATATGAGAGAGGTCCTAGAGGTTTCCTCAAAGGGTTTGAAGAAGAGGAGAGTGAAGAAAGTAGAAGAGAGGTTGAAGGTGAAGTGAGAAACTCACTTATTCTTGAGAGAATTCTTGAGAGATTAGAGAGGATTTAGAAATGAGCAAGTGTTAGAATGGGTAGGAGTGGTGTATTTATAGTTGGGGTGAAGGGGTTGGGTATTTAATGAATTAATTAGGGTGGTTAGAAGTTAATTAGTGGTAATTATATTTTTAAAAGAAAATAATAATAATAATAATAATAATAATAATAATAAAAATGGATGGCATTTTTGTTGTTGAAACTCCACACTAAATCACTTTTTTTTTCTTTTAGGTATTATTATAAAAAGAATATATATGTTTTATTTAAATAAATATATATTAAGATCTTAACTAAATGAGTTTCTTGTTATAACGTCTAAATTGAATAGGATAAATTATAATGACGACTCGTCACGAATTGGTAGGAGTAACATAAAAGAAGCGAATAAAGGCGAACTTGGAATTTGTTAAGTATAGAATTTAAAATACATGAAAAGTAAAAATAACGCGATGTTACAGTCTCCCCTACTTTAGGAAATTTCGTCTCGAAATTTAATTAAAAGTCAACCTTTTGAAAAATAGGTAAGTGGTTTGATATGAGAACAAGGCTTGTTAGTTTATGTTTAAAGCGAATAAGGTATCTAGTCACTTGTGCGGTAATTTTGCTCGTAAGAGAAGTACTTTTAAAAATTTTAACCAAGGCTATACGTAGAAATTTGAAAGTTTAACCGGCTAAAGCATTTTTTTGTAAATAGTGGAATGAGGGGTACGTATAAATAGGTTTGTATATGGAGTTGATGCAGCAAGTTTTTGGAAAAGTAAAATAAATATACAGTATAACATACATGAAATAGTAAAATAAATCTTGTGAAGGTAGGTAAGTATATTGTGTATAAGAAATAGTAAGAAATTTTAGGGAAAGTACGTATTTATACGGTATGAAATAGTGAAAATTGAAGGTAGGTAAGTATATTTGTATAACATATAGAAATTTTGGGAAAATAAGTAGTCATACAGTATATCATATATGAAATAGTAGAATTGTTGGCTTGTAAAAGAGTCTTTGGGTAATTTGGGAGAATAGTAAAAATATGAGCATACTGAGTGACTAGATGTAGGAATGAGCAGTATTTAGTAATAGATATTTGGTTTGCACAAGGACGAAAATTTTATTAGAAAAAAGAAAACATTTTAGAAGTGATTAAATAAACGAGAAATTGGAGCATTTGATAACGGCTTTTTGGCGAAATAAATAGTAGTTATTTAGTTTTGAAATCCAGTATATAATTAGTCAAGAAAATATAAGAAAGTGAGGAATAAATGTTGTTTTAAATGCATGAATGCCTTAAGGGATTGAGGACAGAGGTTACAGGACTTATAACGGGATTTTTGATAATGATAGGATTGTTGATTAAGCAAGAAAAGGTACGATGAAAGAAGCGAAGTTGATAGAGATTACAAGTATAGATTATTCGTGGCAAAGGATAATGTTGCATAGTAGAGAGTGTGGTTCAAAACAAGGTTATAATATGCATAAAAGAGAGATAATGACTAGTAAACTATAACATAAACGGTATCGCAAAAGATAAATAACGTAAGTGTTGGTCAAAATTTTAACTCGACACCCAAACTTTTCATGGCACGAATAACTCTACTTTTGGTAGTATGATAGGACATTTATGTATAGGATGTACCGGCGGCGTATCCACCATGCCGTTATCATACCTCATCCGTGTTGTTATTCAAGTCATGATATGTTACACACACTGGGACTTGTTATGTTTCCCATGCGCCCAATTTTTGTAATTACGTGTGCACCCGTAATTAGTCCAATTGTCGTATGGTCTACATAATTTGTCTTAGTTATGTGTGGGTCACTAGTGGACACAAAATAATTATACACAAAGGAAAAGACAATAGGCTAAGGCATTAAACAGTTTTGATGTTGTAAACATAGCAAGCAACGTGACATGCAAACACATAATGTGAAAAGGCATTAAGCAAGTTTTTGATGTTGTTAACCGTACGTGTTTTTGGCGTAGATATATGGTTTCATGACATAATTGTGTAGACTTGTGCATATGCGGTTACGTTTAGTTGTATAAAATCAAGCAAAAGTATCGACAATTGGATTCTTAATGAAAACGTGCAAAATGTTTTGACTGTGGGCAACATAGAATTCGGGTTTATTACAAATTGAGTTTTTGGGTACGCGAGCAATTTTAGCTTTTCAAGATTAAGGGTCAAGTTTGATGGTAGAAGAATTTAGTCCGTGGGATAATAAAGAAAATTTGATTTTTTTTTATCGAAGTGGAGGAGATTTAATGTAAAAGTTTTATCAAAAATGGACGTTAGAAAAAAATCTTTTTTATTAAGCGAGAAAAATAGTTTATTGAGAATTTTAGTTTGGCGTTGGTGAATATTTTGACTCGTGATACGATTTCCAAGAGAAAAGGTTTTGGGATTATAAAGAAGTAGATTGTCTAATTTAGCGTGTCTTTTGCTCACAAGTCGTGTTTACAAAAGAATTTTTTTTTTACACTTTTACCATTTAGAATCTTGTTTGTCATACAGATTCGACGCACACATTTGTTAGTGGTTTGAAAGTGAGGATTTTATAGAAGAGTAGGAATCTTCTTAGAAATAGTAAGAAGAATTTTGTTCAAAATTTTTGAAAGAGATTGTGCGCGAGGAGAAAAGGATTTTGCAATGTTTGAATTTTGCCGATAAATTATGATTGTAAACTAGGATAACGATGGTATTTCATAAAAAGAAAATTTCACAACCGAACAATTTCTTAAAAACATTACACAAAGAAATTCTTTTTTTTTTTTTTTAGAGAAAAGAAAAATCGATCTTCTTTAGTGTAGTGAGTGGGTCTTCCAGCATCGTAGATCACCATGGAAAGTCTTGGGCATTGGTTGCGCCCATGGGTTGGGTCGTTGCACTCGGAGCATATCCATCCATTGGCTTTAGTGAATAAGGTAGTACTAGTAGGTTGTTCGGGTCGTGGTTTAGTGGTGTGGCGACATGTTTTGGCTAAATGACCATATGCATCACAGTTGGCGCATATGCGGCATTGGGTGTGAGTGGGATGGTGATATTTACAACCGTCGCATAGCGGAAAAGTTCCACGGTACTGCTTTTTGTTGGAATTCGGAGTCTTATGAGTTGTTGAAGCGTGGTTTCGTTTGAGGTTTTTGCGTTTTCGGTTATCCTTTTTCGTTTGTTTGGTAGGGGTATGGGTAGAAGGTTTAATATCTACATGGTTTGTGCTATCCTGGATGGTATCGCCGGGGTTTGGAATTGGGTTTGTTGGTGTCTCTAGGTTAGGGAGGATCTTGACTAGTTCTTTGGGAAATAAGACTTGCCAGTTGGTTGAGGTCGATGCTATTGAGACGGGAAGACATCTACGAGAATTATACATAGGAAAATTTGTAAAAGCGTTTTTAAACAAGGTGACTTTTGAATTTAGAAAATAAGTTACTAGAATTTTGGTTAACAATGAAAAGCTTACGGGTAAGATTAGATTGGTGAAATTGATGCAAATTTAGATAAACAAAATACATAAGCTCAAGTAGTTCTCATAGACTGTGTATGTAAGTTCAAGTTACATGTATAGTATGCAAGTTTCACATTGTTCAAATAGCGTAACATATATGTATAAGCAAGTATAGTGCACTTAGTTAACATAAAGGAGTTTTGATTTTTGTTGATTTGCGATTATTAGTATTGTTCGGAGATCGCGAGAGTAGATTGTAAATGCGAGTCTTGAGATCGAGTGCGAGAGGATAAGGTACAATTTCAAGTAAATCGAATATATAATGAAAACATAGCATGAAAACAACATTGAAAGTAGTATTAACATAAAATGAGGGGCTTGTTTTAAGCAAGCAATTGGAGTGTTCCGGAATGGAACTAAGACTAACCAAAGTGGTTCGAATTTACCTTTGAGTTTGGAAACATGCTTTGGCCTAATAGGTGGAAATACTCTCGCCGAAACTTTCGGTTAACGGTATTCACCCTTCCAGTTACTACATGTTCCTTGTCATTAGTAAATTTGAGACTTTGGCGAGATAAAAAAAAATAATAATCAAGGATTGAAACTAATCGCTAAGTTGCGGATTTCACTCCTATCTTAGCGAGGTCGTTTCTTGAGTGTGCTTTGTACACTTTGTCCAATGTGGTAAGAAAATTAATTTTAACCTTCATTTGGTAAGTGTCCACTAGAACGAGAATTGTGAAATTTCCACCAAGGTGAGGATATCACTCCTATCTTGGTGTAGTTTCAAAAACACAAAGATTTTATGCGGATTGAAAGTTATCACCAAAGTGAGGGTTTCACGCCTATTTCGGTGATTTTCTTTCGTTTGTGATATACGAGTGTCTTCGAGTGTAGAATAATCCACAAATAGGAAGGTAAATTTTTAAGGACCAAAGGAATTGAGTAGAAGCAAGATAGGGAGAACAAGTATATAAAGCATGCTAATAGGAATGGTCAAAAAGGTTCTTAACTATAGTCTAGGTCAAACATGGCAATTTTTCCTAGATCCCTATAGTCATGGCTCTGATACCAATCTGTCACACCCCAACCGATGGCGGAATCATCGAGGTGAGACTTAGTGGTAGATTGTTCAAAGACTTCATGACACTAGAATTCGTGATAATATAATTTAAAGATAAAATTTCATTCATAGCATAATCATTGTCTAAAAAGATAACATAATACAAATTGTTTCACGAAAAGAAAAATAGAACATCAAAATATAGAACTTAAACTAGCGTGAGTTTCTAGTCCAATCCTAAGTAGATTTCTTGATAAACCTGCATTAAACATTTCCTGCAACATGTATAAAATATCCGTCAACACATAAAGCATTGGTGAGCATACTAGTTTGAGTCTAAGTACATAGTATAGAAAAGTCTACTCGAATCATCATGTTATAGGCATATGCACGTAGAACCATACAAACGGCAACAACACTCGATAACACAAAAGACTTCATCTTATCATGACCCATAAAGGGGGCGGCGTGTCAACCTATAGCGCTATACATGTAAGGTGGGTTGTTAACTAATCGTACATTTGTATGTAAGACTTTGAATTCTAGTATGGCATAGCATAATAGCATTTAGATTGAGCATAATAGTTTTAAGAGTATGAAATCGTTTAAGTTTTGATAGTGATACATGTTGAGCCCCAAAGAATAAAGAATAAAAGGGGGACAAGTATGAACTCACCTTTGGGTGCGTTTGATAGAGTTCCAAAAAGGTAAGTCTTGGTAGGTTTAGCTTTAGCCTTGGTTATCTAGAATAAAAAAAATAAACGGTCTTAGATTCGAGTTTAGGTTATAGATTCAAGAGAGTCAAGCAAGCCTTTTAGGCAAACCAAAACACAAACCACCATGAAGGTGATTCGGATGGTCATAAGAGTCAAGCAAGCCTTTTAGGCGAACCAAAACACAAACCACCATAGAGGTGATTCGGATGGTTATGAGAGTCAAGCATTGGTAAGGTAGGGATGTATCCACAAACCTTTCCGAGTTAATAAATTAGTAGAGTTTATATAATTTAGTATTTATATAATATAACTGAGGAAGTAGGGTATGGTGACTTAGTTTGGATGAGCCTTGGCCTTCCTTTTGTCAACCATGAACCATAACACAAGTCCCTCCATCATTGAGTTGTTGGTGAACTTGGTTGGTATTATTAATAACCTCGTGCATAAAAGATAATAGAAGATGACCACATTTGAGGCCTCAAATTGGTGCCCTACTCATGTTTATTTGCCATGGCAAATATGAGAGAGGTCCTAGAGGTTTCCTCAAATGGTTTGAAGAAGAGGAGAGTGAAGAAAGTAGAAGAGAGGTTGAAGGTGAAGTGAGAAACTCACTTATTCTTGAGAGAATTCTTGAGAGATTAGAGAGGATTTAGAAATGAGCAAGTGTTAGAATGGGTAGGAGTGGTGTATTTATAGTTGGGGTGAAGGGGTTGGGTATTTAATGAATTAATTAGGGTGGTTAGAAGTTAATTAGTGGTAATTATATTTTTAAAAGAAAATAATAATAATAATAATAATAATAATAATAAAAATGGATGGCATTTTTGTTGTTGAAACTCCACACTAAATCACTTTTTTTTTTTCTTTTAGGTATTATTATAAAAAGAATATATATGTTTTATTTAAATAAATATATATTAAGATCTTAACTAAATGAGTTTCTTGTTATAACGTCTAAATTGAATAGGATAAATTATAATGACGACTCGTCACGAATTGGTAGGAGTAACATAAAAGAAGCGAATAAAGGCGAACTTGGAATTTGTTAAGTATAGAATTTAAAATACATGAAAAGTAAAAATAACGCGATGTTACAGCCCAGTCTTCACAAATTAGCCCTACTTGGTAATAAGCAAAGAAAAGTCTTGCATGATATTATCATGATGGATTGTTGGTGAATTTGAAGGCAAGAAATAAAGTGATCTTTTCCGATAAAGTTGTCATGGTCTATATGACAGTGGAAGTAAAATCCTTAACTTTCATTTGGATTAAAAAAAAAACATGTCCTCTTTTAAATCTATGCTTTGGAAGGATTGACTAATTTCTTTTCGTAATTTGTTGTGTTTCTTTGACTGCTAACGTCTTGCTAGTTTTGTCGTTTTGAATAAAATCTTGTTGTTAGGAAAAAACTGTAAAGTTTAAGTTGTTAGTTTTAACAATATTGTAAAAGTCTGTACTTTAAATTAGTAGTTTCCAAAATGTTTTAAAAGTCATCACTTTTATATTTTAAGTTAATTAAAAAATGCATCAAATTATATATCAAAATAATGTTAACATTGATATATTTCCTGTATGTATAAATTACTATATTGTACGCATAAAATGACTAAAAATAAAAATGTAAATAATAAAACCTGTGTTAACTATTGTATAATGAAATAGGTTTCGCTAAAGAAATAGAAAATAACTAACACATGAATATATGCGGCTCAACTTCCCTAATACACGAGAAAAAAAAGGAAATTTTTTATCAATCTACCAAAAATCAAAATCTAGGAATCTTTATTTCATTTTACAACATTCTAAACATGTTTCTGATAAAATTTGAGAAACCTAACTCATACTTACGCATTTTAACAACTAATTTCGCTTACCCCATGAAGAGGTATGGTACTAAACCTCTAACCGGGCTTGTCCAATCATGTTAGAGGCCCATGATGGTGGTCATTGAGTTCCCTGTTTAAGGGATGTAAAGCTCTCATCTAGGCATGCTCGGTATGGTACTAAACATCTAACCAGACTTGGCCCATCAAGCTAGAGACCCATAATGGTGGTCATTGAGTTCCCTATTTAAAGGGTGTTAAGCTCTCATCTAGGCATGCTCTCATGAAGAGCCGCCACCCCATTCTCCTAAAATGTGCATATCCAAACAAGAGAAGGAAGAAGAACAATGTGCAATTCTCTATTTCTAGTCTAAGACGATCAAATACCTCAATGTTAGATTAGTGCTTCTTTATTGGCGTCATCCGTGGAACTCGAACCCACGACCACGTGGTATGATACTAAAATGAACTAAAAACCCATTTCAAATTTTCAATATACAAGGCTACGAGTGACCTTAATGTCAAAAACAGAATAATTTGGTGCCCACATAGCATACAATATATGTAACCACAATACATTTGATTTACCTTTTTGTGTGTGTAGCTGTAGTGCATGCCCTTGTATGAAAAACTCAGGATCCAATAATCGCGCCTAATGTTTAAAACTCAATATTATCCTATGCACGATACAAAATGGCACGCGTATGAAAAATGATACTCCATCATCTATAATCAATCAAGGAATTCTAACGCTTTTGCCGAAGGTGTTAAACCGTGTTGAGAAAGGTACTGGGGATTGCAGAACTTGCTTAAATGCCTCATCCCACTATCACACAAAATTGTTACAATGGTATGACCCGGGCCTAGTAATCTGGCTAGTCTCACAGCTCCAACACAGTTCATTGCTGAAGAACTTCCAATAAAAAGCCCATCATTCTTTAATAGGAATCTGAACAATGGAAGAAGCATTAGATTTGGAAAAAAGGAATAATGACTGCAGTAAAACATTGCAAAATGGATTAATACAGGCAATACGCGCGGGCTGACAACACCCCGAGTTCGTACGCTAGACATAGCACCAGAAGTACCATAACATAATATATTTTTAAAAAAAAAACAATCTAGGAGCTGGGTTTTAAAAAGCGCGCCTAGGCGCGAGGCGCAACAAGGCGTTGCCTAGGGCGCCTCAGGGATCTGCGCTTACACAATTTCCTTGAAAGCGCAAGAAAAGCGCATTTTTTCACCTTTTTTGGTATTTTTGGCCCTGAGGTGCGCGCCTCTCGTACACCATGTGTTTTAATGCATAAAAATGTTGTACCATGGTGTTTTTGGCTTGTACAAATAGGGAAAATCATATAAAAACCTTATTTATAGCTATATTTTGGGTAAACGAGGCTAAAATCTATGGAATATATATGAGATATATAAAAAAAATTATATAATTAATGCACGTTTCGGCTACGAAAAGCCCCCCGCTTTTGCGCTTGGCGCTTAGACCTCGTCGCTTTTGTGCGCTTGGCGCTTTTTTAAAAACATGTTTAGGAGGCTGTATGTTTTAAGACATTGGTTTATGGCACAAGTTGTATTATAAGTGCAATACAACTTGTCACCATTGTACAAAAGTAACCTTCTGGACCAACATGTCATAAAAGATTGGGGCCACATCACCATTTCACATGCTGTAGAAGGTTACTTACATACACTAGGGATGAGCTCGGTAACATGCCGTACCGTACCGATACGGATCCCGATTTCTTCAAAACATGGTCCCAATACCGATACCAAAAATATCAGTTCGGTATCGGTACACACCGTAAAATAGGGATGAGCATTTGGTACCTAATGACGAATACCGACAAATTTTGGACAAATTTTCTTCTCGCACGCGGCGTGACAAAAAGGTAAAACAAGTTGCATATTAGTGTAATTACCCCTCAATATGTAACCCATTCCGATTGTACTCTATGTTTGAACTGGTTTTTATGTCAATCTTTAGTATTTGGCTTGTTTGACCCGTTGGAGGCAATTATATCCAAACTAACCCATTTATAGATAATTGGGTTTAAAGCGCCACCTCTAGTGGCAAGATTGGGGGGTAGTGTGACGATATAGGTTAGATCGTTTCGGTACAGGTTAAAATTGCCCAAAACGGTTTGAACTGAAAACTTATCTTTGCTCTTTCTTAAAAAATAAATAAATTTTATTGCATTAGATTACGATTGCAAAAACAATATCGTTACATCAGTATCCAAATTCCAAACCTTTCAATGAAAACAATTTAGCAGGTTGCATCCCTTAAAAAAATAAACTTTGTTCTACTTTCAAATTTCAACCTATTTGGCAGGCACCCATTTTATAACTTTTTCAGCCATTTGAGATGAACATAACCTAATCGGCCCATTTAAGTAAACATGTCGAAATTGTCACCTCTGCTACATACTAATACAGGAATAAAGTATAAATAAACGCTACATGACATGATTACCTAAATATATTTATACTAGATTAGACCCCGGGAGCGTCCCGGGTTGAGAAATTTAATATGATACATCAATTTTACATATGAAATAGACTAATGTATAACTCTAATATTAATATCTAACCTAAAACAAATTAACAATGTACAACTCCAATGCTAACACTTAACCTATAAGAATGTAGAACTTTAATGTAACTCTAATATTAACACATATCCTAAAGACTAAACAAATATACAACTCTAACATACTAATATTGATATTTAACTTAAAACAACGTATAACTCTATTAACCTATTCGTACTGATTTAAACATAATTAGTGACTTGTCTATACATGATTAATGATTTACCTGAACACTTTGTGTTTTTTTCCTGTATGAACAAAACCCCACAAAAAAATTTCTCCGTTTTTTATATAGCACTATGGTACTCATTGGAAAGATAATAAAACGCTCGTTAATTTGGTGTAATTTTTTTCTTTAAAAAATCTTGTATATTAAAGATATTAACGTTTAAAAATTATGGGAGGAAACATGAGGGTGAAAAATCCAATTTTGTTTTTAAATTATTTTTTTCCTAAAATATCTCAATGCCACATGGGATGACACATGGCACACTCAAGAAAGAGAATGCCTCTTTGAATGACATGTCATTAAAATGGCTTTGGTTTATTATATGTATAGATTTTCTTGGAGATAAGGATCGATTGTGTACCTCGACATTTCTACAGCCTCAATATCAGTGCCTTTAAAAGCACCATCAAGTTGAGCCATTTTAAAATTTTCTGTTAATCTATTAATCCCAATTCCTTCGGTTATAGTATCAAACGGATTCTTTAACCTCTTTCCCTCAGCCTCTTCTTTTGTGTACATCACTCCCCTTGTAACCTTGTTAAACAAACCAGAACCAGGTGGGTCCACAAGAAAACACTGTATCCCTGGGTCTTTTTCCTATTAAAAAATAGAAAGTAAGATTAGTAGTTATTATAAGATCAGAGGCGTAGAAATTTTAACACGTTTATGGAAGTGTACCATGCTTTATCTTTAGGAGTTAAATAAGAAAAAATAGATAAAAGGCAAGGGGTGAACGGGCCAAATAAATACACCGGTTAAAAGTTACTTCAAGTCTAATTTTAATGCAAACAACCTCCCAAAGCTTTGTATTTAAACAACCCCTTTTTCCTGAATTCAGCAACTGACTTCAATTTAGGTGCAAAACAAAAACCTACAATTTAGTACTGATTTTGGTGATCTAACTGCATTTTATTACAGTTATAGCAACAATTGAATTGTTCAGCTAGTAACAAGTAATCTTTATGTTGCAGATTAATCAGAAACGCTGATGTGTCATGGTATTTGTCATCATAGTGTATACGTACGCGCCTCATGGCACCTAATTTGGCATTTGATAAGGTACTTTTAAACATAAATATATAAAAACAATTAGTTTCAAATCTGTAAATAAGCTTATGTTAATGTTTCACAGAAGCATTTTTTGCATTCGTAGTATCTAGCATGACATCAGCCATTGACACATCAGCATTTTACAAGTAAAATCTGTTGAGTTGAGGTTGGTGGCTAAATACGATATTACTTGGTTTCTGTTTTGCACCTACATTAAAGTTGGTTACTAAAATCAGGATAAAACATGTAAACGTTGCTTCTTTTTCATGCACTTTACACTTCCTTCTATTTTCTTTGGGTGGCTGACCTTTAGAAAACGGGAAACACCAGCCACAGTGCCACCTGTACCTGCAGCTGCAATAAAAGCATGCAATTTGCCACCTGTCTGCTCCCATATCTCAGGTCCAGTTCCTTCATAATGAGCTCTGTAGTTTGCCAAATTCTCAAATTGATCTGCAAAAAATCCACCTTTATGCTCACCAGAGAATACTGCACCTTGTTCTTTTTCTGACGAATATCCATTTGTAACATTTTTGACATCTGTTTGACTTGTGCGCTGAAGTGCTAGTTTATTTGCTTCTAATGCCCTTCTTCTTGCAATATTGACAAAATGATCTTTGTGAGTTATTGACACCGGCCTAACCCTTTCAACTGTTGCTCCAAGGGCCTCTAATATTTCAGACTGAAAATATATGTGAAAAAAAAAAGAACGTCACAAAATTTAATATCTTAGTATCATGTACATGGTTCAAAATATTGGAAAAAGAGAGAAAGTTTCGTAAAAGTATTTTAACAACACTTTGGCTGTTTAATGTCCAGTAATTAGGTTGCTGGTCCATTTTGGTAAGTATGCTCATTAAGGTACCGACCTAGTAATTATATGCTCAACAATGTCCATTTTAATCACTTTTTGCTTATGTGGTATCACTAAATTACCAAACTAGTCCGTTTCAAAAATGTAAAATTAACCAAGCTAGTCCATTTGAAATAAGTATTACTACCAAATTGATGAGGTGGCTTGCCACGCCATCCTTTTTACCTAACAGATTGTTTGTTCATTAAATTACCAAAGTGGCCCATGTCGAAAAGGTAAAAGTACCATGTTGGAACGTCAATCACGATCAAGTATAATTACCATTTTCCAAAATGAGCCATCAATTTAACCTGGTAATTATACTTTTCTGAAATGGGCTAACTTGGCAATTTGGTCACCCACTGACCATTTTTTTGCTTATTCACTAGGTGACTTGTCTCTAAATTTCAACCTAGTGCATTTAAGAAAATTATAACTACCACACTATCCCATTTCCAAAGAGTATAGCTACCAAACCATCTCATTTTGTGATGAGGTGGCTTGCCACAAACCATTTTTTACCAACTGTACTGGTCTGTCCAGTAGCTCATTAAAAACAGTATAATTGCTATGCTATTACAAGTAAAATTACCAAACTGGACCACCAAGGCACCAACCTAAGTATATTGTTACTTACGCATTAGCCCTAAAAGTTTTAAGTCAATAAAATGATCCACCAAAAGATACTTTTACATTAATTTAATAAGTATATTGTTACTTACGCATTAGCCCTAAAAGTTTTAAGTCAATAAAATGATCCACCAAAAGATACTTTTACATTAATTTAACGATTACAGTAAATTGCCAAATGGGCATGCCTAGCAATCAATCACAAAATTTGAGAACTTAAAAAGATTACATGTGAAAGACTTTAATCCCATAATTACCATCTATGGTGAATCTATGGTGAGACAGCCAACTTGGGATATCCTAACAAAGTTCAACAGCAAAAAAGAGAAAGGGAAAAAACATAAATAGATACAAGTGCAGATACAAATTATAACAATATTGAAGCTTCTAGTTTACAAAAATAAATCATCCATACCTTTTCAATTGCAGCATCATCTGGGATAACCACATGACATTTGCATCCATAAGCAGGAGCAACTGTTGCAAGACTAATAGCTGTGCTCCCAGCACTACCCTCTGTAACTACACCACCTTTAAATAGTTTTCCAGATTCCAAGGCCTATGAAGGTTTAACAGAAAGCTTATGCATAAGACTTATAAAAAGCCATCAGCATAAAGGTCTCACAAAACTCATGTATACTATTTGTCAACTTCACATATGGGCCAACATATGTTCATACTCAGTTAACTTCATATCTTATAAATAAGCAAATTTGCACAAGCATCAGCATTACAAATTTAAGGTCATCTTAATAACTTACTGAAACAGAAGAGTCCATATCAATCAATTCAATCAATCATACCCAGTATATCCCACGAATAGTATAGACTATTGGTAGGGTCAGGGGAGGGTGAGATGTAGGCACACCTTTCCTCTACCCAAACGGATAGAGAGGCTGCTTCCAGAGAGACCCCCGGCTCAGAAAGAGAGAACAGAAAACAGGCAGGCATACGAGTAACGAGACAAGCACCACAGGGATATATCGCTATCGGCTAGCGGGCCAAGTGCAGTAATAAGCTAGTAAAATAGTGCATAAAAATATAATACAATGAACATCATACAAACAGAAGAGTCCATGTGATAATCAATTTGTTTACAAGTCGAATTTAGGCACAAAAACTGGCTAGCACCAATGTTAACCACAGTGGATGCAAGCGAGTTTAAATAAACCGCTTATTACACTTATTATAAAAAGCAATCCTCAACTTGAACATACACTATGTTGTACAAACCATAGGCGTATCGAAAATCCTAGCATTATAACCTCGTTATCTTGTGTATATGTATAACACACCATGTTGTCAAAAACACTCAAGGCGCACGCCTATGCACAGATTCGCAGCACACCATAGCTATTGCGCCCTAAAAGGCGCTCTCTCAGACAGATACGATGCAAGCTCAAGCCAATTCCAGTCAAAAATTGTCTGAAACCCCCAAATAAGCCTGAAATCAACCTAAAACATGACTGAACCTCCTAAAAATGGTACTTTCACTATGTGTGTAGCTAAAAAAAAGCCCTTGCTTTTTAAACATTTAGGCTCCAGTCTAGGCAACACAGGTAAGACAGTAGAAACAAAAAACTGAATACAGTATTTGACAACAAATTTCAAAAAACTAATTGCAAGTTTATTATTATCTACTATATTGAAGAGCACATTTTCATAATAAAATTAATAAATTATAAAAATAAAAGACTAAATTTACCTCCTCAATTATTTTAACAGCAACTCTATCCTTAACACTTCCTCCAGGATTCAAAAACTCTGCTTTCCCAAGAATCTGATTAATAATATCAAACAAATCATTACTAACCAAATCACAAATTTAGTACGTGTAAATTACTAAATAAATAACAATAATAATAATAATAATAATTACTTCACAGCCAGTGGCATCTGAGAGGCTATTAATGCGAATTAAAGGAGCGTTGCCAATGGCGCCAACGATTCCATTTCTCTTTAGTTTGTTTTGAGTTAGGGTTTTGTTTTTAGAGTGAGATATAGGTCGACGTCTGTTGGTTAAAAGGTATAGAGAATATAGGGATACGGAGAGAGAGGCTATGATTGCAATTAGTTTAGCCGGTGCCGTCATCTCACGGTGGTCGGAGGTTTGAAACGGTTGACGGCACGGCGGAGTTGTGTCGCCGGCTATGATCGGACGGTTTGATTATTATTGTTGAGTTAATAAGAGTTGGCCCAAACCAGTAATGCTGTAGCCTCAGCCCATTAATTAAGTCTTTAAGTAAGAGCCCACTTATATTTATTACTTTAGACTCTTTGGATTTAGAG
Source organism: Ambrosia x helenae (assembly GCA_030844895.1). NCBI lineage: Eukaryota > Viridiplantae > Streptophyta > Magnoliopsida > Asterales > Asteraceae > Ambrosia > Ambrosia x helenae. The sequence goes on along the minus strand of JAUTDX010000148.1, from coordinate 135,204 downwards.
GGTGTCTGTCTGGGTAGGGCTGTACACGAGCCGAGTCGAGCCGAGCCAGGCCCAGCTTGAGCTCGAGCTCGAACTTAAACCGAGCCAGCTCGGCTCGGCTCTTTTTTCTGGTCGAGCTGAAAAGTCGAGCTCGAGCTCGGCTCGTAAATGTTCGAGCCGAGCTCGAGCTGGCTCGAGCCAGCTCGTTATTTGTTTTTTATTATTTTTTACAAATATTTATTAAATAAAAAACAATAAAATTACACATAATCATGTATATTTTTTTTATTTTTCTAAGTTATGGTTTATTTAGTATGAAAATATGGGGTAGATAGGTAGTATGAGCGGGATTTTCAAATTTTGAATTAGGTTTAGAGCCAAAATTGATTAGTTTCATCTATATATTAATTACACATACACAAGCTTGAGTCGAGCCATCGAGTCGAGCCACGAGTCGAGCCATCGAGCCGAGCCACGAGCTGAACACCCCTGGCTCGAGCTCGGCTCGATTACAAAACGAGCCAGCTCGGCTCGGCTCGAAAACAAAACGAGCCGAGCTTTTTTCGAGCGAGCCTCGAGCCGCGAGCTTTTTGTACACCCCTATGTCTGGGGTTGAGTTTTGAAATAGATTTTAGATTATTGCGTTTGAAAACGAAAATAATTAGTTTTCAATGTTTGGGGTTGAGTTTTGAAATGGATTTTTAAGCTACCAAAACGCAATAATCTAAAAGCAGCTCTACCCCTACTGCAGCAAAACGCATAATCAGTTTTTAAAAAGCAATCCCAAACACCTTCTTAATAGAGGTGCACAAATCGGGTATTTTTTAATATCTGGTTCCGAGTATGATCGGTTATTAACAATTCAGGTATTGAGAGAAACCGGGTAGGGTACAGATACTGAGGAGAAAAATCACACTTTATGTATCTGGGTAAGGTATAATCGGGTCCGGGTATTGGCGACGAGTATGAATCCGGTATTAATACCAAGTTTTAAGAAATAATTTTATCTTTATTATTTTACACAAAAATAAATTCATTTGCAGATTATATTTGGTTTGTAATCTGTAAAAAAAAATTACAATAATGTAAATTTATTCAAGTAAAAATTATGCTTGTATTTTTAAAAAACTTAGTTGTAACTAAATATAAAAAAAAAAATATACTTTCAACTCAATTTGAGTGAAATAATATCAATTATCAATCTTCCAGCCTTCTCCCTGAAGGCTACATATGGGCGCATAAGGCGATGTGGCTGCCTTGGGCAAAAACCGCCACCTTGTGGAACCGCGAGGCAAAAACCGCCACCTTCATACCACCTTGTGGAACCATTGCTGCATTGCACGTCACCTTTTCTGATACGCATCAACTTCTGATGCTTTGGTGTTGAGATGTATAAAATGTCAAAGGTCTGTGTTTGGATCAAGACTTGGACTTATTCTGGTTAAGATAAAGGTCTTGGGAACTCTAGAAACTAAGCATACATTTGGTTCTAGTAAGATGAAGATCAAAATGCATAGTTTTACTTCGAAGGTCACGCCTTCAGGGAAAAAATATACTTGTCAACGGTTGCTGGGGCATAATTATGCGAAAAAACTTAACCACCAATGCAGATTCCTATCGTCTCAACTCTCAACAGTAATCATTACAAATACAACCTTTGTTGTAAACAATTTGATAATGTTAACCACAGCACCAAAGTGATCGCTCTAAAGTTCCAAATGCGCTACATTGGAAAAGCAAAACGACACGATGATTGGCCCAGCCATGTCACCGAGCAGACATCCTGTTGAACAATGCAACAATGTCAAAAATCATGATTCTACGGGAGGGTTTGATGTCTCTTTATCTGAGAAGTGATTAATCAAACATGCATAACAAATAACGTAGTGTTGTGCTTACCAATTGATTGGCCAGATGATGGGCGAAAAAGGGTTGCGCCAATCCCAGCTCCTATGGACGCAAAAACTAGTGATGCACCACACCTAACTGTAACACCATACACCTTTTTCCCAAGAACTTTGACTCGTTCTGATTGGTCAAAGTCAACATCAACATCTTCCTCTTCGTTAGATTTAAGAATGTCACGAGCAAAACGGTAACATTCAATCCCAACTTGAACAAGCCATGATGCTGCAACTCCTAAAAAGTGACCTGCTCAAAGGGTCATGTCCAAAAAAAGGGTCATCTCAGTAACTTTTAAAAAACAGTAAAAAGATGCCTTAAACAAGTAATTCGTTGCTACAATCGGTAATAAAATGTCTCTTGGTTGCTAAACTCAGTAATAAAAGGTAAGTTAGTTTCTAATTTAAGCCTTATTTAAAGTTTGATGATGAACTAATAAACAAAATGTAACATTCGTTTCTACAAGTCTTAATAGGATTAATAATCTCTGTTTAGATACATAATATATTCAAACAAACTTAATTTGGTTTAAGTCAGTGAAAACACAGTACATAACTGACCTCTAAATGTTGTTCTGCTGACACAAAAGAAGTAAGTATGAATTGGCATTCCCCTGTTAGCTTTGCGCATGGCGGACTTTGGGACATCTAGCATAAACAATACAAAAGAAGTTTTTATTATATTACTTGAAATTAGCAAGTAGCGGTAAAGAAAAGGCGTGTACGGGTACCTTTAAGAAGCTTCCATGCAGCACGCTGTGAAAAATGGTGAACAGCAAGTCGTTCTAGAACACGTCTGGTAGTAACAACACTAGTCTGAAATAAAGGAAACATCATCCTAATGCTAACCATTTGAAAATGATTAAAAAAAAAACAATTTCATATGTAGTGTGTCAAATCAGACATTTAGTTTGTACTTCAACTTGGCTACTAGTATAAACAATAATTTCAAGTGTCAATGATAAGAAATATAAAAATCATATAGTTGTCGATCATAATGCCGGAATAAATAGCTATGTCAAATTAACATCACCTTAATACCACTTGATGGTAAAGAGTTCTCTTTAGGGGCTGTTTGGTAAGCCTCTTAATGAGGCTCTGAACCATTCAGCGTTGAATGATTCAGCATTCGGCGAGTTTGTTTCAACTTCTGAATGGAATGGTTAAGGCTGAACCATTAAGATTTGAGATGTTGTTGAACCATTAAACACTGAACCATTAAGCACTGCACTTTGAACCTTAATGAGACTCTCCTACTAATGTGGGACAAGAATACTAACCATTAAGAGGTCCAACTTACTGATTCAGCACTTAACCATTCAGACCTCTTAATAATTCAGCACTTAATCAACCAAACAGCCCTTTAGGCTTAGTGACTTAGTCTAAATTCTAAAAAAGCAACTCCTTTTAAAGGAAGTAAGGAACATAACACAACTGCGTTTAAACTTCACATGCCACACTAGATTGCCATGCGAATCATCAAAAACAATACACAAGACTTTAAAAAGGGTTAAGTGCTTTATCTTTCAACATGCAGAAACAGTTTAATACTTACTTCACGAAGAATTTGCTTTACTGATTTCTTGAATGGTATAACCAAGTCAACACGATGCTCATCAGAAGAATCGGTAAGAAATCATTATCATCTTCTACTTTAGGTACCAAAACAGGCAAATAAAACAATAAGAAAGACCTCAACGTTGTTAACGCAAAGGATTTCGGCTGGAAAGCTGAAAACAACGGCTTTTGCTCAATATAATATTCTTTTGTCCTGTAGTTCAGTGTATCATGCCTAAAGATTGTTTCGGACGCAGTCCTTAAACTAGAAAGGTAATCTTCGCCCAAAAGAGGCGGGGTAACACCGGCATCACAATAAGCAAATCTTTTTCCACCAACACTGTTTCATTGATACGACAAATAATCAAAACAATAGAATATAGAGAAAGTAACATTATAACAATTACAAAAATGAAACCGACGTCTTTAAGAAATACACGAATAAAAGGTGTTTGGAATCTTGATTTCTTATTTAAACAACTTATCTGCTTATTGCAATTTCTAAAAGCAGATAAACACTTCTAAGTGTTTGGATAAACAAAAGTGTCTATGCCTGCTTATTTAGGTGACATAAAGCGTTCACATAGCATTAACATCAACTCCACCATATCTCTCCGTATTTTTAAAATATAAGGTAAACGTCTAAAAAACATCATTTTTCAATCCACATCAGAACCACCGTATCTCTACCCATTTTTATAATATGAAAAATTTGCTTTTTCTATATGAAAATCCATAGTTATCAAAGGCGCTAGGCGCACTCAAGGCGCATAGGCCTCGCCTGGGCGCAAGGCGCAAAAAAGGCAAGGGCCTGAGATAAAAAAAGTGAACAAAGAAAATAAAGTAAAAATATATTAAAATAATACTATTTTTTCATCTAGTTAGTATCAAAAGTTTTAAAATCATGATGTATTAGTGTATAGAAGTAGTTTTCCTTTGATAAAAGTAGAAATCTGGTTGGAATATAGCCATAATTTAACGAATTTGGCCGGAAACTCTACAGAATTTGAGAATCTAGCTGAAAAACCATCCCTTGGAGAATTAAAGCGCAATTTCCTCGACTCAAAGCACAAATGCATCGGCTCGCCTAAAAAATTGGCCTAGGCGCAAGAGGTGATGGGTTTTAACAACTATGTGAAAATCTACTATTCAAGTATTCATCCTCCAAATTATTGTGAGCGTATAAAAATGAGGAACATAATAAAATAACTGTTTGTGAGCAAAATAAAGATGAAAGCAATGAATGAGACGTGAAAGGTTTTTTTTTAAATGAAAGACAAATTGTGAAAAGGTAAGATTTTTCAGTTAAAAATTGCTTCTTCTTTTTTTTTTTTTTTACAAATTTGTTACTCTTGGTGGATTCAAAACTATCTGCTTATGTCTATATAACCATAACCTTTAAAATCTTTATGAATCAACTCATTAACTAATCCTCAAATCACCAAAATTCTTGTAAGGGGTCAAACCTAAATTAGGCTAACAAACCACAATAATAATAATAATAATAATAATAATAATAATAATAATAATAATAATAATAATAATAATAATAAAGATGAAAAGTTTGGATCTGAAAAGCAATAATAAGAAAAGGGTATTAATATTATACCCAAATAAAGGAGAAGAAGCAAAGGGGATGCCGGAGGCCACGTAAGCAGCGGCGGCGGAGGAGGCAGCAAGAGTGGCGGAGTATAAACCGGTGGAGTGTAGGGTTTGGCCGTTGATGCTTGGATTTTTCTTCAGTAGATCCATAAGCAGAGCTATTCCCGCCATTGTTGCTGTTGTCCAATCCAATGGATGATTGTTGAAATCAAGGAAGTGAGAAGATGATTTTCCTATTTATCATTTACTCCATTATTATTAAGAGGGTGTTTGGGATTGAGTTTGGAAATGCAAAAGTGCTTTTGGTCGAAAGTGTTTATTGGCTGATAACTTTTAAAAAAAGTGTTTGGGTGGTTAGCTTTTGGGATGAGAAACGTCAAAAAGTCAACAAATTGTTGTTTTATAAGTGTTTCGCTTAACTTATTGTGAATATTGGTTGTATAGGTGGTAGATTTGTAATTTTTTTTTCCAAAAATCAAAAGTCAGGATTTCTAACTTCTCAAAAACAGTTTTTCCACCCTTAAAAGCCAAAAGTCAAAACAGAAAGTGCTTTTGGGTTACACATACAGCTTATTGACTTATTGGCTTTTTGGAAAAGCCAATAAGTCAATAAGTTGTTTTGAAACTCAATCCCAAACACCCTCTAAGAGGGTGTTTGGGATTGAGTTTGGAAATGCAAAAATGTTTATTGGCTTATAACTTTTTAAAAAAGTGTTTTAAAAAAAGTGTTTGGGTGGTTAGCTTTTGGGATGAGAAACGTCAAAAAGTCAATAAATTGTTGTTTTTATAAGTGTTTCGCTTAACTTATTGTGAATATTGGTTGTATGTGTGGTAGATTTGTAATTTTTTTTTTTCCAAAAATCAAAAGTCAGGATTTCTAACTTCTCAAAAACAGTTTTTTCACCCTTAAAAGCCAAAAGTAAAAACAGAAAGTGTTTTTGGGTTACACAAACAACTTATTGACTTAAGACTCTGAACGACGTGTGATTGGGCGCTCTTGTTTAGTAAATAAAAGAAAAGAATAGAAAGGAATATTAGGAGAGAAACGAAAGAAAATTATACGTATAATTTTATTCGTGTTCCCGAGTTTAAAGGAAAAGAAAATAAAGTAAATATTTTATGTGTTTCTGAGTTGAAAGGAAGATAAAATAAAGATATATTTTACAATTATACCTTGTAAGATTTTATTATAGGTTACATGAGAATGTAAAATAGTAAATGATATACATCATATTTTTTTCATTTCCCTTCCTTGCGCTTCCTTCCAATTTGGAAGGAAGGTTATTTGGAAAAATTTTCCATCCTCTTCTCTCCATTTCTTTTCTTTAATGAAACTCTGGAACAAAAAAATGTATCCCTTTCTTTCCGCTTCCTTTCCTTTCCTTCTAATATTAAACTCTGGAACACAGTGTTAGAGTTTTCTAATGATATGAACAAATCTTTAAATTCATATGTAAACTTTATTATAGATATGATTTTTTTAACCGCCAGGGAATGAAAGCTCGGTTATTGCAATCTCATAAGTTTGCGAGCACATACATTGTTGGGTAGCCAAGCCTACCGTCTCTAGTTTTGAGAAAAACTTGTCGTTTGAAGGTCCACTGAGGTCAAACTCGGTTGGAAACGGATTCGAATTTGAGACATTTGGCTTACAACCCAAATCAATCACTTAATTCATTCTGGCTTTGGCTGGGTGTAGGGTGTGTATTGGTTTGGTTCACGGTTAATTTGGGTTTTTATTCAATAACTTTGTAAACAATCATTGATTTCAACAACTTGTGATCGTCTTCGATTTTTATGTTGTTCAGTTGTAGCCAAAAATTGTATGGAACATATTTGAAGGGGTGTATAACTGAATATGCATGCAGTTACGTTTCGGGTTTAACCAAATTAATGGATTCAACCGAAAAGTCATAGTTTCTTCAAAAACCTGCTTATTACATTGGATCATTGTCAAGCTTTGTCTTCACTAACTTAAGGGTGCTATCTTTCATGGGTTGACTATTCACATGTTTCATGGTATTACCTTCATGCTTTTATGTAGATGCTGAATAAGGCTTTGGTCCTGATGATTATCGATCTCCTACATGTTATGTTGTGCATCATGGACTAACCTCATGAGTTGGAATAACATGCCTTTGCTTACATTCTTAGTAAGCTTCGTTAGATTATTTACGTACTTCATCAATTATATATACTTCTAACTAATCCACCTATTATGTGGTGTGACAATGTCGATGCTACATAGTCAATGACCAATCCAATGTTTCATTCCTATACGTAACACATTGAGATTGATTTGCATTTATAGTGACAACACAAAGTCTAAGAACACGATATGTGCATGAATATTGCTAACATTGCAAATCTTATAACCAAATGACTAACTACCACACGGTTGACACAATTAGATTTAAGCTGCACGTTGATGTGACATATAGCTTGAGAAAACTTATTTAAGAAAGTGTGTATTTAGTTCGAAATAACCACCTTATGCTGTCTAATTATATAACCAAGTTAGATAGCATGGTGATACGCATACTCTAGCTTACACTAGTCATTCTAAACTACACCGTTGTCCATGGTTGAACATGAAACCTTCATGTAACAGGCATATACATATGCAAGTGGTCTAACCTTACATTGATATATTTGAATTTTTCCCATCTTTATACCTTATACACGTATCTATATTATATATAATGCATTTTACAAGGGTATTTTAAGATACCAAAAAGATAAGAACTTTTTTTCCTTTTAATGCATGAGGTGCAAAAAAATGATGTGTTACGTGATTAACAATATTTAGGGGTGAGCAATAACTTAGCCGGTAATCGAAATCGAACCAATAACAAAAGCACCAAATCGAAATCAATTGATAACTGAATTAACTAGAATCAAATCAACTTAAAATCGGTTATCGGTTTTTTTGTACTCTAGTTAAACGAAATTATCTAAACCGAAACCGAACCATTCATTTATTCTTAAGCAAAAATTTTGGTCAAAGTTTGGTTTTGATTACTCACTAAAATTAACTGGACCGATTTGAAAACCGAGAATTGAACAAACCAAGCCAAACTAACTTACCGATTAGTTAATAAGATCGATTAACTAATGACTTTGATTTCGATTAATGCTAATAACCAACTGAACCAAATCATACACACCCTTAAAAGTGTTTGTCTTTCTCACTAGTAAATCATAGTGAGGTAGGTTATTGTACAAACCAAGTTTTGTGTAAAAACTGTGAGAACATATCCTGGCCATACATGATTCAGATTGACGGTTAAGATATATTTCGTAATTAATTACAAAACTAAATGATTTTTTAATTATAAGCAACGGCATTTTGGTCCATTTTTTGCATTTATTAAAAATTTCCACAAAAATCGCACTCCTTCATCTAACAAATGGTTTACTAAATCCACGGAGGATCAAATTCAAAATCTAGATGAAATCTTTCACTATAATATTTACTTTGGTTCATCTTGATTCAATAATTATCTTTCATACAATTATTTAAATGTTATGAGAGAGGCTATTGTACAAAGGCTCCTTAAAATACAAAGTGTAATAAGCAATCCTAACCGTCGATCTGGATTTTAATCAAACATCATCCTAAATTAATTACACGCGTGTTTTTAGTTTCAGTTAACAAGAGAAGGGCAAATTAGACAAATTGCGAGTATAATAATTTGATTTTTTTTTAATAATCGCGCCCAAATCATCTCATTTATGGACAGTTATTATCAATTGCTATAATCGTGGAATTCACAAATTTAAAACTAAAAAAAAAAATCATACTCTGTAAAAAAAAAAACAGAGCATTCATCAAAACGAAGAATAAATGAAGAAATGAAAACCCTAAAATTACGTTTGTATGAAACATGTGAAGCAATAGAATGAATGAGCTTGTTCGTGCGTTTGATGAAAGATATAAACGCGTTTTCAGTTTTTCATTGATTTTATTGATTTCACGTGATCATGTTGTTAAAACGCACTTAGTAATATCATAAAACGCACTTACATGTTGATGATATTTAACTTACAATGTAAAAACATAAAACACACTTGGTGATATCATAAAACGCACTTACCTGTTGATGATAATTAACTTACAATGTAAAAACACAAAACGCACTTAGTGATATCATAAAACGCACTTACATGTTGATGATAATTAACTTACAGTGTAAAAACATAAAACGCACTTAGTGATATCATAAAACGCACTTATATAAAACGCACTCGGTGATATCATAAAACACACTTACATAAAACATAAAACGCATTCACTGATATCATAAAACGCACTTACATAAAACATAAAACATAAAACGCACTCAGTGATATCATAAAACACACTCAGTAATATCTACAATATAAAACAGTTATCTATCAACCTCTGTTCATCTCTGAACTTTATTTCTTCTTCATTTGATGAATGCTCTGTTTTTTTTATTTACAGAGTATGATTTCTTCTTCGTTTGATGAATGCTCTGTTTTTTTTTTTTTTGGTTTATAGAGTATGATTTCTTCTTCGTTTGATGAATGCTCTGTTTTTTTTTTTTAAAGAGTATGATTTCTTCTTCTTGATGAATGCTCAGTTTTTTTTTTTTTTTTTTTGTTTACAGAGTATGATTTTTCTTCATTTGATGAATGCTCTGTTTTTTTTTGTTTACAAAGTATAATTTCTTTAGATCTAATACACAACTAAACACCACAATGAAGGAATATTGTGAAATCAGTTATAAAAATTTTGAATTCGGATCTAACGATAAAACAGAGAATGTATTATTACGTGATTAAATGAGAGATGGAAAAGTCTATATTACCGTTGAATTGGCTTCAGATGTTGTAACCGTCAAGTTACACGTGGCCACTTTTGATGGCTTCCTACACTTTGTAGGTTAAGGTACTTTAATGTTATAATCTGTGTTGTTATTTAAAAAACTAACCAGCACAGCGAAATCTTCGTGATCCAATGTTCTAATTTGGTTAAATGTTCTAATTTGCTTCATCATGATTCAATGAATATCTTGATCGTAATCTACTAATTTGTGTTATTTAACCAACTCTTCGAAAAACTAACCAACACAATGAGAAATTAATTTTGTTTCACCAAATATATTAATAGCACTTTAAAAAACTAACTAGCACATGAGATATTAATTTATTTATGCATGTTAGCACTTTGAAAAACTGATCAGCACAATGAAAAGTTAATTTTAATTACGCATGTTAGCAATTTGAAAAACTATTCAGCGGCACAATGGAATGTTAATTTTATTCGAGCAAATGCACTAACAACACTTTAAAAACTTAAGCAACACAATTTCAGGAATTAAAATCGACACTCCGAACACATATTTGCAAGAACAAATATATTAACAACACTTTGAAAATTAAAATTAGCACAATTTAATAAATTTATTAAACATTGTGAAATATTTAAAAATAAATTGTCATTACGAAGAAACGTTTTAAACCCTCGTTTATTATGAATCTGGATCACATGAAGAACATGAATATTATGGTTTGTTCAATGTTTTCATTCATTATGAATCAGGACTAAAAAATAATAAAAGATCGAATAACCTGCTCATGAAGAATGGATATGATTATCCATAAGATATATATTTTTTAAAAGTACGTTGGATGATTTACAGTTTTATTATTTTGAATAATAGATTGCATGAATTTAGGAATATTCAAAAACTAACTCAACAACATATACGACTCAAATACCTCTAATCACTAATTAAACAATATGCCATGTGTCTATGTTTTATTGGTTCCTATTGTTTTTACACAAAAGTTGGTTTCTATATGATCCCACCACAAACACAATCAATCTCTTAACACACTTTTTACACACAAAAATCATAACCATAAACACAATTAAAACATGACTGCATGACCATAAACTTTTTTTCATCAAGGTCATCATGCTTTGTAACCTCTCACCGAATGCTGATTTCCTTGGCGTCATTCTTTGGGCCCACAGGATTACCATTCACATCATACATATCATACACATCATACATCATGCCCCCACCCTAATTGATAAGGTTGAGACCGAGAGGTCTCAGGTTTGACTCTTGATCTTACTCGGGTTTTACCAATTTCTCACTATCGTGGCTTTGGACGGGTGAAGAATTGAGTTTTTCCCGGTTCGAGAACCGGATCTGACTTCCAATAATAGTAAAATTTGTAGCAAAAACTCCCGTTAAAAGTCGGACATAATATGTTGGGTTGGCCATTCTAAAAAAACACATCATACATCATACTACATAACTTAAAAAATCGGTACCGTACCGATACCGAACCGATACCGTACCGTACCGTACCATACCATACCATACCATACCGTATGTGTTCGGTATCAGTATCGGTATTGATTTTTTGGACTTTTTGATATCGATATTATCAGAATTGGTATCGATTTAGTACCGATGCTAGGCTGGAAAATCGTGTTTTAGCAAGTTTAACAGGTTTCTGACGACGCGAACAACACAAGTTCTAAGCATAAACACGACTCGTTTAACTACTTTATATCCCATGTTTATAACGCAGTTATACGTTTTATGTACCAAAAAAGAGAAATGAGGGATTTTTGCCCCTTAATTCTAATTATTTAAAAAAAAAGTAAAAAATGGCATAGTGTATTTTCAGTTAACAGGTCTAATCGTGTTTTATACAGGTTACCCATTGCTAGCCCTAACCGATACCGTCCGAGCTCATCACTAACACAAGTGATTAGGCCTGTAAACGAACCGAACGAACACGAACACAGGCGTGTTCGTGTTTGTTCATTTAACTTTAACCGAACACGAACACGAACACGAACACATAATCGAACACATTTTTGTGTTCGTGTTCGTTCATTAAGAAATTTGTCGTGTTCGTGTTCGTTTATGCTCGTTCATTTAAACCTAAACGAACAGTTCATGAACATAAACGAACACAAATGATCAATATAAACGAACACAAATGAACATATACGAACATAAACAAAAACAAGTTAATAATGATTCATGAACCTAAATGAACGTTAGGGTTGGGGTGGAGAGCGGTTAATAAGTGATATGTTTAGAATGTTAGGGTTAGGGTTAAGTGTTTAGAACATATGAATTAATGTTACTTAACAAAAAGAAATAAATAATAATAAAAAATAAAGCTAAGTGTAATTAAACGAACATAAACGAACAAAATAAACGAACATAAATGAACGAACATAAACGAACGTTCATGAACATAAATGAACGAACACAACGTGTGTTCATGTTCGTTCGTTTAATTAAACGAACAAAAAATTGTGTTCGTGTTTGTTCATTTATTTAAATAAACGAACATAAACGAACTTCCCGCCGAACAGTTCACGAACAGTTCATGAACGTTCGGTTCGTTTACAGGCCTACAAGTGATAAAACCCTCTCCCCTTCCAACAATATTATTATTTGTTCATAGTTTTCCTGCCCTCTTTCTTCTTCTTCTTCCTTGACCGGCCACCGCTCTCTAAACCTCCATCACCTGTCCCTACAACTCACCCAACAATTTCCCACTTTTTCCCATTTTGCCCCTCTCTCTCTCATCCCCTCTCTCTCCATATGCATATCCATCATACCCAGTTCCTTGACTGTTTCTTTAACCTGCCACAATCATCCAACCACCATAAAACATGTCTTCTTTAGTCCTATCAACAACCCTTCACATAGTTCACAAAAGGGTTCTCAAAGCTTTGACCTTTTTGTGACCTGGGTCACAATTCTTTATGTTTTACAGTCAGATCTTCAACAACCAGTTGGTTTCTCTGATCTTTTTTAGTTTTATGAGATACCCACTTCATGTTTATTGAGTTTTAGCCACTTAGGGTTTTAATCAACACTTTTGCTATGTTCTTGTTAAGGATTTGGTGTTTTCTTGCTTAATTTTGTAGGGTAAATGCTTTAGTAAATTAGGGTTTTTAATTTAGGGTTATTAAATGTCTGCAAATAGTCAATGTTTTGTGGAATGGAAGGAACAGTATGTTTCGAAAGAAAGGGGCAAAAGGGTTGTTCATTATTTCTTAAAAGATACGTGTGGCGAATCGGTTTTAGCGGTTGTGGGAACGGAAAGGAGTGTTAGGCATATGTTTTATGTGGTTGCTGAGGAGTTTTTGAAAGCCAACGAGGCAGAGTATTCGGTCAATGCAGGGTACCGATGGAGATCGAGGAGAGAGGTTGTGAATTGGCTTACTTCTATGTTATCAAAACAGCATGGGCAAGGTGAACATTTTAGTAAGTTTCTTGAATTTATCTTAGCGGTTGCATACGTTACGTTTTGAGATGTTTCGGCTATTGTTGTATGATTAATTTGCAATCAATGGATAGAAAAGTGGCTTTAGCTAGTGTTTATTTTTTATCAGTGGCGAAGCTTGACCCGAAATCACTGGGGGGGGGGGGGGGAATCACTAGTTTCGGGGGGTTGAAACCGTATATACCAAAAAATTTCTATACGAATACTATATGAGCAGAACCTCTGAGCTAAAATTGGGGGGGGGGGGGGGGCGCTCCTTAAGAGCTGCGCCAATGTCTGTACATGCTGTCAAAAATCAAAATCTGATTTCTCGGACCGAAATACTAGAACCATAATCGATCAACTTCAAGTTGTGATTGTATAAATACTTTGAATATTACATTTTCTATTGGTTATTGTCTTTCAATGCTAGGATTTTACGGTATTTTTTGAAATTATGTTGGACGGGGAGAGCCTGTTTTGGATTATAAAATCTTACAAAATTCTATTTAGGGCATGCACTGTGATCGTCTTCTATGAATGGGCAGTCACAATAATAATGATGAGTGATGACGTTTATTTGTCGTGTTTTTGTGCCATTTGGTTTTCTTCCAATATAGGGGGAGTCTTTCAACTGTGATCGTCTTCTACGAATGGGCAGTCGCAAATCGCAATAATAACGATGAGTGATGACGTTTATTTGTCGTGTTCTCGTGCCGTATGGTTTTCTTCCAATATAGGGACAGTCTTTCATAAATATAATAAAACCCAAGCGATTCTCATAAATACACACAAGCTGTTGAATCACATAAATAGCATGTTTAGTAATAATTATTGCCTTGTAAAAAGGCGGATTTTTCAGATGTCTACAAAAATGTTGTGCATGCACTTATCTCTTTTAAGTTTCTATAGTATTAATAGAGTTTTTTTTTGTTGGAAATTTAATTACAGAATCCCCTAAAAGTGATCACATTTCAGGAGTTGGTGCTTCATTTCAGAATCGTCTTGCAAATAACTTGAACTTAGCAGTACCGGATATAGTGTGGTCAGGTGTAGCATGGACCTGCAGTAAACAACTCAAACATTTCCCAGCTTTTTGTAGAAATGGGATTACAATAAGGGTAAGTTTGTTAATGTTTAGAATTTCAGATTTACATTATTTTTTCACATGATATACTTTATATATAAATGTCTTTACTATATAAGTAACCGGTGTTGTTATTGCAAAACAAAAGAAAAAAACACTAAACTAGTAAAAATCAAAAGTTTTAAAAACACACAATCATTAGTCACTAATTGAATGGTAATTGTTATTTGAGTTATAAATTGTCTGGAAGATGTTGCATGTACGGAGTGACGATAAAAAGTAATGAAAGTAACATACTTTTTTGTGTGTTTTTTTGGAAGCACGAGGTTTACAGCTGAAATGTGTGTTAAGTACATTATTTTGTTACTGTAATCATACTCGTTATGGTGTTGGGCTTAACTATTGAGAATACAATTGATGGGTTTGTTTTTATTTACGTCCTAAAGTTGACTCACGATAAAGGTGGAAATTTTGACCTATTTGCTTTTGAACGAGTTGATTTGGTCTTGTGCTTAATCTTAAATGGATCAATAATTTTTTTTAGCTACAAGCGGAACGGTTTATGGGTCGAACCTTTTGAAAGTCGCCTAAAGTCCATTTTAATACATGCTATCTCTTAACTGGTTTCTACAAAGAGTTACAATATTATTGTGGTTATACTATATTTGTCATATACTCATATGTAACATATCAAGTATATATGTTTTGTTTGGAAAGTAGACAAATGTGAGAAGAGAGACTTAAACAACTATGAAAACTATTTTTTTCTGATTTGTTTTTTATAATATTTAGTTTTCCACAGAGTATGTTTGGTTGTGAACGGAGAAGCAAATAGGGTAGTTTATGTTTTTTATATTATCAAATTGTTTGAATTTCTCTTATAATCTTTCTTGGGTATTTAAGGTTTAAAAAGATAATTAGATAATGCTGTTATAAAGAAATTTACAAGTTTTTTTGAATGTTGGATGCCTCACGTATGGGACTATGGTGATGCTAGCCTCTGAGCGCCTCATATCTTTTAAAACGATGTTGAATCGTCAATCGCTATCTAATTTTCTTTACATATTTAATTTGTGTGAATTTTTCAGGTACAATCATTTGTTTATGTTATGACTGTAGAAGAAAAACGCAACCTTGCGTATCTTGAAGATATGTATGAAGATCGAAAAGGTCAAAAGAAAGTCAAAGTTAGATGGTTTCACCACAACCAAGAAGTACAAGCTGCCATTACTCTTAAAAGTCCTCATCCTAAAGAGGTTTTTATTACGCCTTATGCACAAGTTATTAGTGCCGAGTGTGTGGATGGCCTGGCCCTTGTTTTAATCCGTAAACATTACGACAAATGCGTAGACACGCTTCCAGAGGATCTATTGAGCCGGGTTCATCTTTGTTTGAGACAATTCAAAAACAATCGCGTGAAACCGTTTAAGTTGACCAAGTTATGTGGGTATTTTGATCAGCCTGTTTTTTCGGTTCTTGATACATATTTTATTGAAGATGAAGAAAATAGCCCGAGTGATGCGGTTAAGTTGGGAGTTAAAAGACCTAGGAGTTCTAGAGTGCGACAGATGCCGTCGTGTGATATGTCCAACATGGATGTGAAGTATGAGATTTTGAGAAGAAAGCTTATCCCCAAGTATATGAAGAATCAGCGTTCGAATGCCATGCTTTTAAAGGTTAATGAAAAGATAGAATTGTTGTGCCTAGATAGCGGCATTCGTGGGTGCTGGTTTAGGTGCACTATATTACAAGTTACTAAGAAACAGATAAAAGTCCAATATGATGATTTGAAGGAGGAAGGTGGAAGTGGTAATCTTGAGGTACGATTTTGTTTATTCTTTTTAATATATTATTTTGTGGGTCAATTTTTTCTTGTGTTCCCTTTACTTTTAATATACTATATCGCAAAGTTAAGGGGTTACAACGGCTTAAATGAGATTGGGTTGGCCCGGCAATACCTTTTTGTCTATTCTTAACCGTAAACAGTTTAGGAGGTTGTAAACATTTGAGTGGATTTCAAACCATTTGACGTTTTTTGTTTTTAGTTATTTAACGTTTTGTTTGTTGTCTCCTGTGTCAAGTGGGTTGGGATTAGGTTAAAAAGAGCCACTTTTCAGTATAAAACAGGTTGGCCTGGCCGCCCGGGTGGACTGACCACCAACCCATTCGATCTGTTTTGTTTTTAGCTAATGTTTCTTGATTTATATGTTTCTTTAAGAATATTATTAAAGGATAAAGAATGTAACTTTATAACTTTTTTTTTTTCTCTAAAGGAATGGGTTCCAGCTTTTAGATTGGCCATGCCTGATAAACTTGGGATAAGATGCTCGGGCCGACCCACTGCAAGGCCTGCTCGCATGGAAAATGAAGCAGACGTTGCTTTTGAGGTTGGTTCCCCGGTGGATGGGTGGTGGAGTGATGGGTGGTGGGAAGGGGTTGTGACAAAAATTGGTGAATTTGGCGATGGGGATGTTCAAGTTTTTATTCCCGGTATGTTTCTTGATCTAAATCATAAAAAAACACACACACACACACACGCACACCTAAATTTTAGTTTTTATTTCTTGAGCTAAACCGTAGTAACTTGAGATTGTTGGAGGTGGATTTGTCAGGTTGGGTTTACGGTCAAAACCGGTAGTTGCATCTAAAAATGACCTGCTCGGTTTACTTTTGGCCCATACTAAAAAAGACCCGTTTCAATCAATCACCGAAAATCGCCGTAGTCAAGGTTGCAAAAGGCACTAGGCGCTAGGCGGGCGGTGAGGTCCAGCCTAGGGACTAGTCGGGACTAGGCGAAAATTAGGCGGAATTAGGCGTTTTGGTATTTTATACGTATTTTATATATACACACACAAATTTAGGTGTTTTTTGAAAATATGTTAACATATATACACATAATACTTAGAAATACTTAGATATATAAACATAATACTAAAATATACTTAGAAATTTAATAAAAAAAATAAAAAAATAAATAAAAAAAATCACCGCCTAGGCCCGCCTAATGGCCAAAACGCCTAGATCTCCGACTAGGGCCTAATTCCGATTTTCTTCACCGCCTAGGCCGATTTTTGCAACCTTGGCCGTAGTATTGGTTTTTCACCTGACGGGCTCTTTTCTTGTTGACAACAGGTGAAAACTTGGTTCTTGAACTACACAAAAAGAACGTTAGGCCTTCAAGAGATTGGGTCGGAGACCATTGGGTCGATCTAGAAACAAAACCTAACATCCTCTCGATAATTCCTGTCGATCTTAACGAAGTCAAGCCTGGAACTTTCCGCTTCTTATCCAAAGAGAGCCCTAAACCCGTTGACCCACCTGAGCCCGTCAACGGCTCCAATGACAGTGTCCCGCTTCAAGGCGCTAATCCGGACCCTGAGTTTCATGAGAAAGAAAAAGACCCGAGTTCAGTCCGTGACGACAATGGTTTACAGATTGGCGAAAAAGGCGAGCATACAAGCGAAAACATGGAAGAATAAGTAACCAGAAAACTGAATGGCAGTTGATGTATATATAAATGACAAAGTGAGGTTAGAATGTGTACTTGGTTTTAGTGATATGTTTTAGGGAATATTATTATTATCTAACTAGGAGAAAGAGAGACACACCCTATGGTGGGTGGGTACCTCCAAATTTGTAAGGTTCTTTTTAGTAAAAAGGCAAGTAAGTTCTTTTATTATGTTTTGATGTCTTTACATTTGTCCTATGGGAAAAAAGGGGTGACCTTTTGTGTACCATTGTTGGTGGTGCTTACTGTAACAGTGCAACTGTTGAATAGGTTATGAAGTAATATTGTTTTCTGTTAAAAGCTTTTTTTTTTTTTTTTTTTTTTTTTCACATTAAATAATATTAAAAAGATTTTAGTGGATTGACAGAATATTATGTAAATCTTTTCCTCCAAAAGTAAATCTTTTGGTTTGGCGAGCATCTCTTAACCGAATTCTTTCAAAATCTAACCTTGCTCTTAAAGGTGTGGTTAGACTACCCAGAGTGAAGGGGGGGGGGGGAAAGAGGGGCGTGATGCGCTATGTGAAATCTGACCAATCAAAACCCTCCACCTCTTTTCAAGCCCCCCCCCACGGCCCCCACGCCGGTGGATTCTTCCCCGTCCAAAGTGGCGGTGTTCCCGCCCATAAAGCTCCTCCACGCCAACATGATACCGCCCATTCCGTTTAGTCTTATGGATGATGACAAGTGTGCTTGGTGTGGATTGAGAACGGAGACGGTTGAACATATATTGTGGGATTGTTGTATAGAGAAATTCATTTGGTGGATGATTTTGGTATGGCTTAAATTACCTTTTCCGGGTAGGGATCGTTCGTTTAATCAAATTCTTGGAGTGGCTATAGAGATGAAAGGATTGAAAAAGTGGAAGAAGATTATAGGCACGGTTCTAATGGTAACGGCTTGGGAGATATGGAAGGCAAGGAATGACAAAACTTTTAACAATCGTCACACCCACTACAATAGGATGATGGGGCTTATCAAAGAAAATTCGTATATTTGGATAACGAGTAGATCAAAATCTTGTAACATTGATTGGATGAGATGGTCTGACTTTGACATTTGCGATGTAACTTTTTAACTTTTGGGGTTCTAGTTGCTTGCTGGTCCCGATTTCTATTTTTATAATAGAAGTTTCACCCGTTAAAAAAAATTAATTTCTGCAGCATCCATGTGAAGAGCGAATACGGGTGGCGCCGATTCGACTCGGATGAGAGGCGAGGTTTTACAACCTTGGACACAGCGCCCGGTGTCACGGTGATTAACACGTTGTTCCTTGCCGTTCAAAAAAAAATAATTTATTTTGTATAATGGTTACATAAATGACTTCTTTTTATAGAATGACTATTCTATTTATTAATCTTAGATTTGTATAATATCATTCTATTAACCTGAAATCAAATTTCACACCACATTGCGTTGGTATTCATTGGTGGGCCAATGAGAAGCTTTAGTATTTGGTTCGTGTATGTCTAGTGGCTGGCTATCCGACTAACACACTGCGATGTGGTTACTAGACCGAAGTGATGACATCCCTCACCTTCCATCTCGGTAATCCCACCGCACCCTTGAGACCATAGGCGGATCTTAGTGTATGAAAACCAGGTCTTGGCCCAATCTCTTTTTTCGTTTCGTAGTGTAAATTTTACCGAAAATTTTCAGAAATTTGTATATGTATTGAGTCCGGCCCTACCAGGTGTTTGGTTCAACATCCGCCACTGCTTGAGACATCCCGCCCATAACCCTCACGTACTCACTCCCACCATGCTGCCATGCATTTGAAATCATATTACTTTCATACCGATTCTCTTAATTATTTCCATATCAATTCTCATAATGCCAAACTTGCGGTGCTTTAGCGGTATCCGGGCGATTCTCTAGGGGAGTTCGCTGGTTGGAGTCTCGCTTATGACAAAATATCATGTGCAAATGTGCCTTCAGGCAGTGGGTCCACAACCCTGAAATGGTGATGTGGGTGAACTTTTGCCTATTCGGGTGTGGGTGGCTGCATATGCATTCCCACTAGTACAAACTAGTTACAAAACAATTACTAAATAAAAAACAAGACAAATGTGATTTTTTGCAAATAAAATTGAAACGTGTCAATCAACTTTTCTTGTTTACACTAGACGAATGAACATAACTCATAAAAAAACATTTAAGTTGTGGTCTTTTTTTAATTAAAATAAAAAACCTCCATACCATTAAGAACTATAAGGGGTAAACTAGTGGAGCCGCTCGTAAGCTATTTGAGAACGGCTCGTCAAAGGCTTAAATTTAATCAAGCTCGATCCTAGAATAAGCCCCTTTATTAAACAGGTCTGGATATGAGCTTCACTTATCAAGCTCAAGTAGGCTTGCCAGTCTAAACGGGTTTTTATTTATAGAAAGAGTGGATCTTAATAATCTCAACTTTGATATATTGTCCCACAACAGTCTTGACATTTAACCTATTTTTCTCAGCAATCTCATAGCAACTAAAAATTAACCCAATTAGTTTTTGCTAACGTCAATTGCCACATCATCAAAACTTGGCCACAACAGCAGTTCACGTCAGCAAAACTTTGACTTATTTGCCACTTAAGTAGTCCACGTCAGCAAATACTAATTGGGTTAACTTGTACCTAATATAAGATCATTGAGTGAATTAGATTAAAGGATTGGATTGTTACAAAATATTTTTTAGTTGGAACTGTTGCCGGCCATTATGTTATAATTGAGATTATTAAAATTCAATTTTCCTTATTTATAATTTTTTTTGGCAAAATGGAATTTATTAATCCCACATTTTTACAGTTGGGCAATAATAATCCCACCTGAGTTTATTCTTCCCACCAGTCTCACATTTCAGTCATTTTGCTCTCAATGCACCCCATGTTAACTAAGACTAACGCCGTTAGCTGAAACTCATAATTCTAGTCGATTATTAACGGCGTTAGTGTGAGTTAACCGGGGGGGGGGGGGGGCATTGAGAGCAAAATGTCTGAAAGGTGGAACTGGTGAGAAGAATAAACTCAGATGAGATTATTATCGACCAACTGCAAAAAGGTAGGATTAATAAATTCCATTTTACGAATTTTTATTTTACGTATTAAACATATATTCGAGTTAGAACTTTGAAAATCTAAAAGCTACTGTTTAAAAGAGTTCTTCAAATAACCCCCACCTTTTGGTGGAGTGGTTATGTTGATGATGGTTAGAACAGAGGATTGCTTAGGTCTTGAGTTCGACTCCAAAGACACATCCTAGTTTTCTATTACAATGCATTTACTTCAGAGAGTCTTAGACTCTTGTGGAGGGTGCAACTATATGCTCCCGGTTAAACGGGTGGGCAGTAGGCTGGAAATTTTCTCGAGAGCGCCAAGCCAAACTCTTATGCCAAGCATAAGCCCGGTTAAAATGACATATTCTTAGCCAAAGTGGAGTGGAGGGTCTGCCAATAATGTGGGTGGGATGTCTATTGCCTGTTGTAGAATGTTCCTGTTAATATAAAAAAAAAAAAATGTTGTTCAATTCTTGATGAATCTCTACTAAACCAACCCTTAAACTATGCTAATAACTACTAACCAACCCCTCAACTTCCTATAGTCAACTAAAGTGTCCTCATTGAATTAAAAAAAAAAAAAAAACATGCCCTTTGAAAGAGAGAGTGGACACAACACAACACACACCCACATCCCCTGTTTTCATTTTTTATGTTTCTAGATCTTCTTCTTCTTCGTCTTCATCGTTTCTTTAATCCATCTTCCATTCATGGTTAGTCCTCAACCACATCAATTTCCTTCTCTTTTTTCTCCAAGTTTCCTACTTTCTTACTCCTTTTTATAATCTGAACCAACCCAATTCCTTCAACGATCTGTTCTTGTTCTTGATTTGTATATTATCACAATCTTTATTCAAGTTTAAATTTTTATGTATTTTAGCATCCAATTTTTATGTTATCTTTTGTTTACAGTTAATGTTAGTGATCTGATCAAGATAAGATGATTGGTTATTATGTTTTGTTGGATCTTTTTGTATCAGCATTTAGATCTGTTGAACTATGGTTTATGTTTATGTTTATTATTGAATTTATGTCAGATTAATGAAATTGAAATTGTTTAGTATAAAGATTGAATATTTTGCTAAAAGTTTGAATTTTGTTATTGGGAATTTGGAATTACAACAATTTCAGTTAAAGTTTTAATTTTTATTTATTTTTATTTAATTTTTATTTATTTTTTTATATGAATTGTAGTTGAAATTGAGATAGCATATAGCAGCAGGGCCTAAAGATTGAATATTTTGCTAAAAGTTTGAATTTTGTTATTGGGAATTTGGAATTACAACAATTTGCAGTTAAAGTTTTAATTTTTATTTATTTTTATTTATTTATTTTTTATTTATTTATATGAATTGTAGTTGAAATTGAGATAGCATATTGCAGCAGGGCCTAAAGATTGAATATTTTGCTAAAAGTTTGAATTTTGTTATTGGGAATTTGGAATTACAACAATTTGCAGTTAAAGTTTTAATTTTTATTAATTTTTATTTATTTTTTTATATGAATTGTAGTTGAAATTGAGATAGCATATAGCAGCAGGACCTAAAGATTGAATATTTTGCTAAAAGTTTGAATTTTGTTATTGGGAATTTGGAATTACAACAATTTGCAGTTAAAGTTTTAATTTTTATTTAATTTTTATTTATTTATTTTTATATGAATTGTAGTTGAAATTGAGATAGCATATAGCAGCAGGGCCTAAAGATTGAATATTTTGCTAAAAGTTTGAATTTTGTTATTGGGAATTTGGAATTACAACAATTTGCAGATAAAGTTTTAATTTTTATTTATTTTATTTATTTTTTTTTATTTTTTTTATATGAATTGTAGTTGAAATTGAGATAGCATATAGCAGCAGGGCCTAAATTGGTAAGTGAGAGTGAGATTATTATAAAGTTATGGCAATTCAACATGGGATTGTGGAGAAGGCGGAGCCGGATCACGGAAAGTTGTTTATCGGTGGGATTTCGTGGGATACGGATGAGGAGCGTCTGAAGGAGTATTTTGGTAGTTATGGGGAGGTTATTGAGGCGGTTATTATGAGAGATCGCTTGACTGGTCGTGCTCGAGGGTTTGGATTTGTAGTGTTTGCTGATCCTGTTGTTGCTGAGAGAGTTGTGATGGAAAAACACATGATTGATGGTCGAACCGTAAGTTTCTTGTGTCCAAACACCTCTGCAGCACAATGTAACTAATAATAAGTTGATTTAAAGAACTGTTTAGTAAAGTTGTAATTTTGAATCTACAAGAATAATCAGTTTGCAAAAAAGCGATCTTAAAGTCTTAAACTGCTTAGAAACGGCTTATTTCGCCTAAAATAAGCAGATAAGCATAACCGCTCTTTATCTGCTTATAGAAAGCGTAATATGCAGATAATAAGCAGCTATATAAATAAACTATCCCATACGCCCTCCTTACGTACGCTTATAAGTTAAAATAGAAATAAAGATCGACAAATACTTGACACTTTCAAAAGTGATTATCACTTAGACAATGCACATCGAACCGCCCCCTCAATCTTGAAAAGTTTTATATAAGATTATTATTTTGGTGTCGAATTTTCAGGTTGAAGCGAAAAAGGCGGTTCCAAGGGAGGACCACCATGGACTAAACCGAAGCGTAAGTAGCATTCAAGGATCTCCGGTGGGTTCCGTTGGGCGGACAAAGAAGATATTTGTAGGTGGTTTACCATCAAATATAACCGAAAATGATTTCAAAAACTATTTTGATCAGTTTGGTACAATCACAGATGTGGTGGTAATGTATGACCACAACACTCAAAGGCCAAGAGGTTTTGGTTTCATTACATATGATTCGGAAGAAGCCGTAGATAGAGTATTATATAAAACCTTCCATGAACTAAATGGAAAAATGGTTGAGGTTAAACGGGCCGTCCCTAAAGAGTTATCTCCAGGCCCGAACCGTAGTCCGTTAATCGGATATAACTACGGGTTAAATAGAGCAAACGCGTTTCTAACAAATAGCTACCCGCAAGGATACAATATGAGCCCGATTGGCAGTTATGGAGTTAGAATGGATAGTCGGTTCAGTCCAGTTGTCGGTGGTCGAACCGGTTTCCCTCAGTTTAGTTCAACTGGTTATGGTGTGGGATTGAATGCGGAGCCAGCTTTAAGCCCGACTGCCTTCGGCGGGTCTTCAGGCTACGGACGGGTTCTAAGTCCGTATATTGGTGGAAGCCCGAATAGATATAGTACTCCTATTGGATATAATCAAGGTAGTGGGAGAACTGAGGGAGCTATCGGTCCGCCAACCCGAAATGTGTGGGGAAACAGTGGGCTCACAAGCCAAGGTGGGTCGGGTTCGTTTGTGGGTTCAGGGAGTGGTGGGTTTGGATTGTTTGGGAACAACGGAGCAGGTTGGGGTTCTTTGCCGTTAAATCCTCAAAACGGAGGGAATTCTCCTGGTTATAATGGCGGAAGTGTAGGCGGGTTTAGAGGCGAAGAGAGTAACTATGGGATAGTTGGAAGAAACAATGTTACGGGTGGGACTACAATGCCATCGTCTAATGGGTCAAACAGCGGTCATCAGGGGTTGTATGGTAATTTATACCGCGGAGGTTCAGTGTATGGAGATGAAACTTGGCAGTCTTCGGCTAATGAGGTTGATGGTTCGGATGCATTTGGGCTTGAGCTCGGAGATGCGGAAGATGTTGTGGGCAGGAGTTCTGAAGGGTATGTTGGGAACTATAGCATTGCAAATAGACAAACGAGTAGAGGTATGTTTGTTTGTTACACTCCTTTAAAGGTCTGTTTTGTTTTGTTTTGTTTTGTTTTTTTTTATTCTTAACGGATTGTGATAACGTAAATGTGCAGAAATTTCATATATAAGGTTTAAATTTTCATAATATCAAAATTTTCTATCTGTAGAATGCAGACACTAAATATATTATGTTTACTCGTTCGATAGTAAATACTATAAATCGGTTAGGTATAGTAGTGTGTTCCAATGTAGTGGTTCATACTGATGGTGTTGTTTTCCTATTCATGCATTCCATTTACATGTAACTAAGAAATAATACCAGTGTTGTAAGAATCGCTAGGCGATAGTCGACGGTGGGGTATGGACTAGCGATTAATCGGATCAATCGGATTAGGATTTTTATATGTAATCTTTAGTTTTATATATATACTCAACACATTTTTATGTGTAATTTTTTTAACAAGTTTTAACCCCTCGTCGGCTCATTTTTTAGTAGACAAGATTAATCACCAAAATTTACTAGGTTTGACCGGAAAATGGCCGGTAATCGGCCACAATTTGTCCGGAACTGCCGATTTAAGGCCGATTAGGACTGCCTAGGGCCGCAGTTGAACATCAAGCGATTGATTGGCCGATTAGAGGAAAATTACTTGGTGACCTCTGACTAGCGATTAATCATTGACTAATCGGATGCTAGTTGGGATTTTCACAATGATTTTTTTTGGCCTTTTGAAAGGATACATATGATTTATGATATGCTGCTTCTAATGGATGAAATGGGTAAACTTAAAAAAAAAGAGCTAATATGAAAACATGTTGCACAAGTCAAAATTCGCTCAAAGTGTATTTACAATGCATAGCACCTCGCAAATTATTTTATTTCGGCAATTAAATTATTATTGTAGCAATTTATGTTTTTAATCATATATAAATAAGGACATTAACTGTTATAGAATCCAGAAAAGAAAAGAAAAAAAAATGTTTGCGGGTCGTTCCTTTTTTGACCCACACTCAAAGTTACTATTTTGGCTGGTTACCCAACCTGCACCATTTTGCCACCTCCATTGGAGATATATGAAAGAGTAGGCGTAATATATGTAAATAGTGCAAAATTTATCGACTTTGATGTTTTCTTGACATTTCCATAAGAAAGTTGTTACTTTTTATTATAACCTTGTCGAAGTTATAAATGAATAGGAAGACGGTGGTATTCCTAAGAGTCATCTTAGCTGGGGCGGACCTAGCTTGAAGCTAGGTGCCGCGTCCGTTGCTACTCAATTTCGCGCGCGTAGTGGAAAATTAGTGGAAACTTTGTTTTTTTTACTATATTTGGAAAACGTTACTACTAAAATGAAAAAAATGAAAAATATTACTACTGAAATTAATTTCTAGATCCGCCACTGCATCATAGTGAATAATGTTCTCTAAGATTATTCAGGCTAGTGTAAGTAACCGTTTTTACCATATTAATGATTTTTTCTTCTTTGTTTACAGAAATTGCTGCATAGACGTTTTCATGTTTTGCATACGGTAACACAACTTTAGCAGGAAGAAGAGCACTTCAGTTGACTGGACTGTGATTTTCGTACATATCCCTGTTAGCATACGCCACATCAGCATCTTTTATGCAATGTGATCTGAGGATTCTTGATAAGGTACATTTATACGTATCAAGAAACGAACTTTAAAAATGGGATTTTGTTCGCGTTTATGAATTTTGATTTCTGATTGACATTTAGGTTTTCATCAAAGTTGTAAAATCAAGAATGAGTGATATATTGTGCATCCCTTTAATAAGGGCAGTATAATAGAGAGCAATAATATCTGTTTTTTTATTTTTTAGAAACTGTTGTAATTCTTGGCGATGTTGCCGGTACTATTTTCCAGTATTTTTCTAGCAAATTACTTGAGGTTTCTTGATTTAGTGATTGTATTCCGGATACCAGTTAATAAGTTGATTATTATTTGAAATTTGCATATTAATGTTGGTTATTCCTGCTTTAGTTTACTCTAATCATCATGCTTAACTAATATTTTTTAGACAATCAATAAAGCATGTCAATGAGAAGAAATGATCTTTGTAGAATGATAGAATGAATCTTCTTTGTTTTATTATTTTTTATTTATTTTTTTATTTATTTTTTATATTTTATTTTTTGCTTCTTGTTCATTCTGCAAGAATCATAGTAGAGTATTGGCAAGTTCCATAAGTCTTTGGGCCGGCGTATAAAGCGATTACTGTAATTTGAAGTAGCAATAATAAGTTTATAAAAAAGATGATTTTGTTTATGACCATCTGATTATCTAGGATCAGAATAATCATAAGTGAAGTGAAATGCTAAAAATGTTTTGAGTTAGATTTTTATAAGTTGGACTTATGTAAAAGAATTAGTTACACAATTGGTATTTGTGGTTTACCTTTTTTTTTTTTTTTTTCATTTTCATACATATTTGATTAGAAATTACATAATTGGTATCAACTTTTACAAAAGATTTCACCATTAGCACCCTCACATGTGACATGTACCAATCCTGTAATGAATTCTACAAATTGTTTTAGCATTAGTACATCACAGATTCACAGGTACCAATGGTGAAATCATTTGTAAAACTTGGTATCAATTGTGTAACTTTCAATAAATATGTATGAAAATGGCATAATAGGTAAACACACCGTGTAATTAATTCTATGTTCTTTCGGGTGTATGTGGCCTAGGTAGCCGTTGGCTTAATGTGCCCGGGTGATCCTGTTTATTGGTGATGAATAAAAGTTCCGTTTTTTAGTGTTAAAAAAAAAAGTTATAAGTCACCTGAATTGTCACGAAAAAAGACATAATTGGTTACTACTTACTAAACTTGGATGCCCTGCTAATATTTAAGGATTGTTTAATGAGCATGTTCGAGTGGAGCCAACATCAGCTTTGTCTTACGCAAGTCAACATTTCAAACCGAGCTGAAAACTTGAATTGTATTTAGATCGTAAAAGTTTGGGTCTCGGTACAAGTCTCTCTATTAACACAATACTACTAGTATAAAAATGACAGGAAATGATAAACCAAAGATGGGTTTGGAAAAATATACAAGCCAGATGAGCGAGTTATAGAAGTGAGTTTCGGTTGAGCCAACTAGCTCAAGAAGCTAAATCCGTCAAGAATCCTTAAGCCTTATGTCCTAATCCCTAAACCACACAAGTGATCAAAAGTTTTAGATTCTATTTGCCTTTATTTGCCATAAACAAATTCTGTTTGCTTTTTTTTTTTCTTTTTTTTTTTTTTTTAAATTGGCATAAACCAGTCATTTGATCAATATGCTGTTTAATATTCCCTTTTTAACAACCCATTAAACCAGCCAATGGTTGGTCCATGAAGTCAACATCATGTCGTTAATTGGAAACAAGATATGGCATTGAAAATGAAAATCAAACATGTCTCCCCTTCACTTGATTGAAGGGATTTGTTTAGGAAATTTTGGAAATGATGGGGACACCTACCTTGAAAGATGGATGTTCTGTCTAGTAATCATTCCACTTTATTCCTACTTTACAAATACAAATTAAAGATATCACTATTCTAAAACTAACTCTTTGAATAAAAATAATATATTATTATAAAGTTAGGTTTTTTCATTGATCTTAGTTAAATTTATGCAACATAAATCACTCATTACAGTGGTTAACAGTCAACTATTTTTTAACATAGAAGTCGGGTATTTCGTATACAGCTCCTAATGGCCAAAGGAGCCCTAGCCGGCCTTTACTCAGACGGACGGAGCCCCTGGCCCACTAGCCACCAGTTCCGGGGAAAACCCGACCATCCACTCGCCCGAATGCATGACAATGGAATAATTAATAAAACTCGGCGCTCTCAAGAATCGAACCCACAACCTTTCAGCCATAGATCTTCTATTACTGAGCCTCCGTACCACTAGAGGTGTACAAAATACCCGAACCCGAAAAAAATACCCGAACCCGACCCTACCCATAGGGTATTTTAAAACCCGGTTATTTAATACCCGAACCCGACCCTACCCGGTTATTTAATACCCGAACCCGACCCTACCCGGTTATTTAATACCCGAACCCGACCCTACCCGTAGGGTATTTTCGCAAACTAATGTATTAAAATTAAAATTTTACTACAAAAAACACAAATATATATAAAACATTTATGTTTTATTTATAAAATCGCATACCAATTTCTATTTTAAGTTATAAGTGTAGTATAAAATACCTAACCAATTTAATTTATAACATAAAACATATTGTAAAAAAACAATATATAGTATAACCAACCCGCCCGAGTTGACCCGAACCCGACCCGTTTAGCTAAACGGGTTCATGGGTTTGACCTGAACCCATTTAGACTAAACCTAAACCCGCTAATTTCGTGTTAGGTTCGGGTCGTGTCGGAAATTCACACGCTTACTTGAAAATAGGTATCTAGTACCCGAAAATTGGTATACCCGAAACCGGGTATTGAAAACCCGAACCCAAACCCGACCTGAACCTGGTATATAGGGTATGGCTTTTCACGAAAAAACCCTACCCGAACCCGACCCGATTATTTCGTAATACCCGATTATACCCGAACCCGGGTATTAAAAAACCCGGTTTTGTACACCTCTACGCACCACTCCATTATGGTCACAAATTAGTAATGTTAGGATTATTCAAGAACGTTGCAAACAAATGCCTATAGCGGTTATTGAAATTGTTTAATAATGATACATGATTACGTTTATAAACTTCACCAAACCCAAAATTCAACATGCAAATCATAATTTTTTTTTCTACTTCACATGTTCTTGTTTATTTTACATTTGTGGGTGAGGTATTCATATTTTACGAATAAAAGTAGTAGTAGTAATAATAATAATAATAAAATTATTATTATTATTATTATTATTATTATTATTATTATTATTATTATTATTATTATTATTATTATTATTATAAAACTAAAAGTTATAAAAATTGCATCGCTAATTGTACAATGAACCTAAAAGAACCAAGTCACAAAAAGGGACTAAAGCCTTTGCAAAAGATTTGACCACAAGACTTTATTTAAGAATCTTAAATTACCAAGATTCTGAATTCGTGATACATGCTACAATGACAACAAATGAAATGATAAACATAATTTTTCATACAATGGTCCAAAATAACAAGACCCATATATTCTCTTTTTCTTTTTTTTTTCCTAAATAGTTTCTTGAAATAGAAACATTTCAAACCTAAAAAACTAGGGCTTATCTTCATCAGACTGTGAGCATGGTGGTCCAGGAATCGAATCAACAAAGAACTCGTCCACTGAAAACATATTTAAAAATGTTATTAATAAAAAAAAAACTAAGTAAAAAGTAACATGTTCAAACAGGTCATGTTATAAGCAATGTTTTAAAAAACCGGTTTTTTAATTATTTGGCTAAAAAATGGTTCAACCGGGTTGATTAGTTAGCTATATAATTTCATAAATTACAACACTAACACAAAAAATAATCTAAAAGTACATAATTACGTACTAAATACTATCAAAAAGTTAATCTAATAATTAAAAAATAATCGAAAAGATAATCTAAAGTTTTTAATTTTTAAAAGTTATGCCTTAATAAAAAAAAATATTTAAAATAACCCAAAAACTAACCTATGCCGGTACCGGTATAGCGGTTCAAACCGGTATACCGGATTTTACCGGCGGTATAAAATCGATACTGTTTTCCATATTTACCGGGGTGTTTCGTACCGGATTTCCATCCAAAAATGGTAATACGGTATAACCGGCCGATATTTACCGGTTTTTAAAACATTGGTTATAAGGGGAACGGGTCATTTTGATCAATATGTTGTAGACTTATAGTGTCATTTTGATCCATTCACTTACGAATGACTCAATTTGGGTTATGTTTCATCTATAAAGAGTCAAATTCGAATCGAAAAGTATTTATAAAGAGAAGAGGTCAAAAGTTGTCAAGTGTACTTTTGTAAAAAGCTGATTTGGTGATATGGTTTTGGTACTATGTAAGTATGTAACCGCCTACCTCGCTCACTTTCGCTCTCGCATTATATATGCCAAGCACTACATACAACTATACAAGTGCATAATGCGGGTTTGCATTGTTCTCTACTTAATATTGATTATGTACTGAGCGTGTCCTACATTAAAAATTACTCATGGAACTTTTGTTTTAGATTACGGTCCGGTCAAAGCCAAACATTGCATTAATTATCAGGATGGAGTAAAATGGAAGGAAGAAAACAGTGTCCTTACCAATGTCATCTTGCTCGGGAGAATCAAGCAATATATCTGAATCAGAGGGCAGAAAAGGCGAACCAGGATAGTTTCCAAGAGCTCCTAGATCTAAAAACAGCATAGTGGAAGAAAAAAAAATATTAGCTTACTTAATAATTTGAATCCTTTTTTTTTTCTTTAAGATGAATACATGGGTCAAGTTATCCTACACAGTGTAATAAAAATGAGAAGGGTGAGAACTGAGAAGATACAAAAAACACAATAAATCACGAAATATAACACAATGAGCCACAAAATTTAACACAATGGCGAAAAATATAACACAATACTAAAGAAAAAAGACACAATGAGTCGCAAAAATGACACAATGATGAAAATAAGAAAAAGACACAATGCTACATAAATTAAGCATGACAAGATAAGTAATTAATCCACAAGGACCACAACAATAAATGATAAGAAAGGATTTTTTTCATAAATACTAAATGTGTGGAATTTCAACGTATTTACTAATGAATGGGTCGATTCGGGTTAGAGTCAAGCATGTAAATGGGAAAGTAACCAAGTAAGGCTTAAACAGAATTGGCACAAAAGGCAACCCATGGGTTTTTATTGCATGCAACCTCCAAATATTTGGTACACTAACTATTTATAAAAAAATAAATTAAAAAAAAAAAAAAGCATTTGGATCAACCTGACTGGCTGACCCACACAAATTGCCTATTTTGACTCATTTATCCTAACAATCCAACATGTCACCTCTAATAATAATGCCATTAAAGAGATACATTAGCTATTTACTCAATGAATGGCAGGAATTTCTTAAAAAATATCTGCTGATTAGTTCTAAAAAAATAAGATACTGCCAAATTTCACTAAATTAACAGTCATCGTGTGTACACCAATTAGTCTTTCTTCTGTTGTAAATAAATTAAAGCATGTCAAGAACTAAAGACTTGTGTAAATATCAAACAAGCAGCAAAACTGAGATCCAATTTACCTCCGAGGTTTGACAAGTCTGCAGTTAGATCTGAAAGACTAAAATTCCAAGGGATTTGACCGAGAGATCTAGAATTTCCATTTTCTGGTAGTAGATCCAATCCTACTGAAGTTGCCACATCAGATGTAAATGCCGTGTCAAGTGCTGATGTGTCAGCACCCATTCCTGACAGTTCAGATGCGGTAAAAGGAAAAGGACCACTGGATGCCACTGAAGTAGGACTCATTGGCATATCTAACATGGGTGAAAGTGCCCATTACCAGGCATAGGTGTCACACCAGGTGCACTGTTGTCCATTGCCATACTCCAATTGATAAATGAAACAACCATCAGCACATGTAAAAAGTATTTAATATATAAAAGTGAAAAAAATTAACAGGCTGGGAAATGGGCGGTTGTATTAAAAGTTAAAACTTGTTGCTTTTTGTACCAATCGAAACTATAAAAGTGAAAAAAATTAACAGGCTGGGAAACGGGTTTGTATTAAAACTTGTTGCTTTTTGTACCAATCGAAACTGGCAGATTCGGGTTGACCGACAAGCACGTTTTCTCCATTATTCTTATACAGTAGTCTTATTTATGCGTTAAATATGATCACAAGAACTATTATTACAATGAAAATATTATTTTATAAAGCCAATAAAGCTAACTAAATATCCCAAAACTGACATAGAGGGTATTCATATAAAAAGAGTATATTTTTGTACAATTTCAGGGGAGTTTAAATTTTGGCAAATATAGGAGTGAGAGTTAAACACATCCCAGTGCATAATGTTTTATCCATCTTTTGCATGAAACAGACTGTTACGTAGATTTATGTAATTGGTTTTATTTTTTTTTTTTAAATGACACAGGTAAATATGATATTTCCAGTGTTTTGAAAGGTATATATGAAATTGCACCCTTCTACATAGTAAGTGAAAACTATATAGTTGCAAAACTATGCTGAGCTTTCAACCGTGAATTAGAGGGTACATAAAATAAACTACATTTTATTAAAACTCACTCATTTCCAGAGTTCATATGCATGGGTTGGAAGTTACTGGGAGCAGGCACTCCATTGACCACATGGCAGCTAGACATCCCCATGGAATCCATATGAGGTTGACCTGCAGCTGCCATTTGAGGTTGTGGTAGAACAGGGTATCCCATTGGTAAATTGTTAACTGCACTGCAAAGAGCGATATTGAATAATAATGAAAATAATTGAAGTCGTAATTTCAAATAAAAAAATCATTCAGGAAGTTCAACATTTCATATATAATATATCCTTTTAAACTTCATGATCTTATAATTAACCTTTCAAAAACTAATAATATCATATTTATTTCATAGGAAATAGAATACAATCATTTACTTTTACAAGCATGCTTTACTGAGTAAGCGAAGATAGCATTATGCATTGGGACACGTTAATAATGTTTTGTTTCCTATTTGTTTACGCAGTGAAACTTTCAGACTGTTAGAAGTACATGTTTATTGTTATTGGCTATGGAATAGAAAATGTAAAGTTTTAAGTGTTTTAAAAAGGTAAATGTGATATGTATAAAATTTAGAAAGATATATATGAGGTTACCTGGCATGGGATGGATCCCATTGTGTATGGGGGCCACAGGTAGCTTTGGAGCCATCGGATACTTCGTAAGGTGATATTGATGCTCAAGTAGATGATTGAAAAGAATGATCTGCTTTTTCAATTTTAAGCGTATGTAATAGGCTCTGAAAAAATCTGCATTCTCCTCTTCCAGTTTCTGCCAAACTATCCACCAAAAGGGAATTTTGAGATAGTAATTATGATGCCACGCTTATATTTAAATTACTCTAGTAACATATGAAATGCAACTGTAGGTACATATCTATATGTTGTGATATACAAAACTATTAGTAATCTTATTAGATCTAAATTAATAATACACCGAACAAATTATATTCTAATTGAGCATGGATCTTTACGTGTCTATTACAATCTTTTTGTCATCGTATGTAAAGAATTTTTTTTGTTTTTTTTTTGCATTGTATGTTACATACTTTCAATATTTTACCATTGTCTGCAACTGACCTTTTATGGCAAATAAAGTAATAAACTAGCGATGTTGCACCAGTTTTGAAGACGTGACAATGTCACCGACTCGCCGTTTTACATGATTACATACAATGGTAAGAAAAATGGAAGTATGTTACATACAACAGATTAGACTAGGTACTGGTCTGTCTAGAAGGTAAAGCAGGAAGAGAGTAGTGGACATCAACCATAAAGCTCACTCTATCCTGCTATCCAGGAAGAGAGAAGAGGTCAAATGTACGATACTATTTGAAATACCATTATGAAATTCATTTTTTTATCATGTTACAATTTGATGTAATTAACAATCTTCCTTATCTATAACTAAAACTTCAAACGGCATGGAAGGTCAAAACTGAAAGTCACACAATGATTAAAAGAAAAAAAATTGTTAAATACTTTTTACCTAGAGTTGTAAAACCGGGATCAATCCTCGCACGATTTAGTAGAGTTTTCACCACCTCATCTCTATTCATGTACAACTGCAAACAGCGTTCTATCAAGTTTTGGACCTACAATATTCAATAACAGAATTAATATAGACAAATCTTGACATTTTAATAGTTCTACAAAAGAGAATAATATACAAAACAAAATATAAAATTTCCATACAAGTTCAATATCCTCCCTGGAAACTTTTCTGTTGTCATTGCTTGAAATGGAGATCGACCCAGAGTCAGGAACACGAGCTTCTGTTGCATTATTATGTCTATCGCTTTGAGACTCATGTGAAGCCTGGGCTAGATGTTGTGTTTCTGGTGTATCTAAGGACTTCTGCATAGCTTATTAATGTCAATCACTAACTTTATAATGACTTCTATAATTCAATACTTAAAAAAAACTAAAAAAACCATATAGATGACTATGAATGTAGCAATATTAATTAAGTGATAATTATACAACTCATTTGTACTCACTTGTGATTTTGCTTTTCCCTTTTGCCCATTCCATTATAAGATTTTTGTTTCAACTTTGTAGATTGATACTATCAGATTATTAGGTTTTCTATTGAGAATTGCCCTCATTTGGCACAAATCATAGAAAACCTGTAAAAACTTCTACATTTGTACAACACTCTCCAAGGCCCAAGCAATCAAGTAAGTTTCCATGCTTACCCCTTGTGCTAAGAAAAGTTTAAAAGAACGGAATTGAGCCTCGAGGTGTTTTCCCTTCACCTCAGGAGGCGTAAGCACGAAGCGGAATTAAAAATAAATAAAATAATTGACACAAAAAGTCCAAAACATTAAAAACACACATAACCCAACGAGGCGCACGTTTTCTTACCGCTTCGGCTCTTAGAGGCATTCATACAAAACAACCGCATGAGCCGCGGCCTCAGACACATTTTCTCAGCGCCTCAAAACGCACACCTCTGCTGTTTTTTTAAACTATGGTGCTAAGTTCACTAGCACACTTGCACCCACATAAACATATACCAAACACTGTACAAATAACTTTCTAAAGTAAAAACACTAAAATATCATAACCTGATTGTTCTTCATCTCAGCTAAATGCTACCCAAAGACATCTCTTCAACAAAATAATATTATCCCCCAAATGTTCACAATCAACAAAGTCGCGTCGACAAATTTAACCTGAACGAATGCACAACACATTCAGTAAACCTAATTATTCATACTCCAATAAAAAAAATAAAAATAAAAACTTATCCTCCACACATATTAACATGTACTTTCAATTACAAATATCCAATATTCAAACATAACATATGCACTGCACATTTTTTCCTCCAACACTTCAAATAAACAAACATTTTATAAAAATTAACACAAATATATAACCTAAGTCCTCATTTTCAACTAAATACCCCTGATTAATATTTAATAACCAGGTAGCTGAATAACCTACAAAATTGACTCCAATTTCACATCAGAAACGTATGCTGGATCTGTAAACACTGTTAGGTTTAACATTAAAGCAGTTACGAACAACAGATGCAGAAAAAAAACGTACTGTACGGAATAACGGATCGAGAGAGAGCAATTAAAACAAAATATATATTAATTAAATGATTGGTAAGATACAAACGAAGAGGATGTGTACTTATTATTATGAGATGTGGATATTAATAATATGTTTTCCGGTGAAGTAATAGACGGCGTTAGTGCGTCGGTTAATGGTACTCTGTGTGTCTGCAACTGCCCGCCTATTCGTTGGAGAATGGAGGCGATTTGTGATATTAAAATATTATATAAACAGACAAACAGTGGTGTTGTGGCATACAAGGACGGTTATTGTAATAATGGATGTTGTTGAGGGGCATTTTGGTGAATGTGACATACAAGGACGGTTATTGTAAATTTGTAATCATGGATGTTTGTTGAGGGGTATTTTTGGCTTTCACGGTAACCCGGGTATACCCATAAGCAAAAGGAGATCCATGCTTGTGATCGCGTACGGTGTTGATGACCTAGTTCGTCACCAATGCGGTGTTGAAGGTCCATTGTAGTAAAAGTTATGGCTCGCGCATGATATTTTTGTTACGAATGATACTTCAACAAAGGGATGACAATAGGTTGGGTTTAGGTAATCTCAACCCCATACCCGATTAGATATGCTTGTCCCAAACCCATCTCTAAATCCGTCGGGTTTGTATCGGTTAATTACCCATCGGGTATTGGGTATACTTGCGGGTTTTGGGTAAACCCGTTATTTTTTAAAACTTCCCCATTGGGTATATCCGACTGAAAACCCGTCGGGTATATATTGGTTAACTACTAACCAATTACATTTAGTATTATTATTATTAAATATATATGTAAATGATTGCAATGTAAATATAAAATATTTAAATCATATAAAAACAATCAAGCCAATGATCTCCAGCCCAGCTGGTTTGAGATGGGTGGGTTTTCTTTTAGGGGTTCCCATCTTGGGGGTAGGTCACAGGTTCGTATCATGCACATCACAAAAAAATTCCACATGACGGTTTTAGCTTAGGCAAGGAGGACACCGATGTGTGGGTAGGGATTCGAACTTGGGACCGCTAGGTTATGATTGTATAACGATTTCGACTGAACTAAGCCTTTAAAAAAAATATAAAAACAATCAAAGACATAGATAACATATGGTGTATACTATTTTTTTTGTATTTTTAGCACAAGATGACAATCTAGATGGACAATTAGATATATTATGAATACATAATTAAAAAGTTGTATAAGAAATTATATCGGGTATTTAATCGGGTAAACGGGTATATTTTGTTAGGTAAACAGGTATATCATCAAATCCTAAACCCGCAAAAAAAAACTAATCTCATACCCGGACTCATACCCGACTCCAAACATATTCTAAATGTATCGGTTTTAGGTTCACCCATCAAGTTCGAGTTTGATTGCCATCCATACTCCAAGAGGTGACCTCTATAAAAATTATTCAGATAACACTAGACCACTGCTCTTTAGCCTTTGGTCAAAGAGTGTTCAAATTGAAATAATAGTTATCATTGTTATATTATAACTAAAAAATATTTATTCATAAATTTTGTTTGTCTTTTAACATTATATTTTTTATATCTAAATCTATTTATTTTAAATAGTACTTATCCATTCTTTTTTTATTACATTTTATCTTTCTTTTATTCACAACCGCTAAATAAAGAAATACGCATGGAAGTACTATTTGATTCATATACATATTTCATGTTTTAAGGTTGATGATATAGAGGTTTCAATGTGAATGCTTCAGTTGTTTTTTAAAGTTCGATGATATAAATGAAAATCTAAGTATGTTAGAAAAAAATATCCTAAAATAACATGATTTAGTTTAGGCTAGTTGATAATAAGTTCAATGAAGATATCTTACACCAAAAACCAAAATTTTGGTGTAGGTTAGTTGATTTGACTTGGTCGATTCATATTCATTGCTTCGTCATTTGGTATTGTCAATGATGTCATATTTATTATACACCCTTTATTCGACTGATTTATCTTATCATATACTTTCTGTAAATTGACATTTCATATAGTACCTTTATATATATAGTACTTTTGAAACTTAGAATATGAGATTGGTTTCCGTTCAAAAAAAAGAATATGAGATTGGTTTACCACCTCTTTCAAACTTGATTAAGTTTGTAAGATACTTAACAAGTTTAGTAATGTTCAAAAAAAACTTAACAAGTTTAGTTTGTTAATATAAAATGCCCCTTCGCCTCAATCATGTGTCACCGTTTTTACTCGATTAAGAGGGTGGCTGGGAGTGCTTATTTAACTCTAAAACTGTTTATTGACTTACAGCTTTTTGAAAATAAGTTTTTAAAAACGTGTTTGGATTTGCTTTTATAATGGGAAAATGTCAATAAGTCAATAAGGTGTTTTTTAAAAAGTGTTTGGGTTAGTTTTTTTTTTTTAACTCAGCAGTGTAAATTTCTTCGGTTTTATCCAAAAATTTTGTATTTTTTTTAGTCCAACCCTCACCGATTTAACAAAAAAAAATCGAGTCTTGTGACTTTCAACCTCTACCATCCAAAAGTTCAAATTTCACCACCGACAATGTAACATCCGGCCCCTCTCACCACCAATATTGTCCGCTTTGCCCGATGGGTCGCCCATCCAGAGCTCACGGATTTGTTTTTAGTTGCCCAGTGGAGACTTCCCACGCTTAACTGTGGAGTTCTCCTCTCATCCACTAACATTAAGCCCCAAAACGCGTTAGTGATTTAAGAGGCAAGACATTACTTATGAACCAAGGATATCTCCTGACCACGGCCGATGTGGGATTTTCCTGGGGTGTCACAGACAACGAAAGAACCTGGCTATTTTTAGTAAGTTATAAATTTAAGTTGGTGTAAGAAAGAAAGAATTCATAGGAAATTTGTGGAGTGGTCACGTCTTTTTTAGGTGACACCGTAGGAAGGAAGGGGTGGTCCCGGGGTCCGTGACTGACATACGACTGCCCATCAACTTCGCTGGAGAGAGCGTCTTTCAAAATTTTCTGGTACCCACTTTTTCCTTACTTATGTTATTATTAATTTTATAAATAATTTAAAAAAAAACACATGTAGACGCACATTTACATAGACAAAAAAATTTTAACGGCATTTAAAGAAAAAGCTCCTTTTGTCCTAAAGCAAAAAATATAGGTATCCATATTCCACCTCTCACTCAACTAGTGTGTGTTTCAAATATGGTGAAATCCTTTTAAGTTGACAGAGATTCTTTTTTTTTTTTTTATTGAAAATGTGTTTCAAATAGTGTGTATACGAACTGAACGAACATGAACAAAATATTTTTGTTCATGTTCGTTCGTTAACAAAATTATGTGTTTACGAACAGTTCATGAACACTCACCGAACGGGATTTTCAGTTCGT
Organism: Ambrosia x helenae; assembly: GCA_030844895.1. Taxonomy (NCBI): domain Eukaryota; kingdom Viridiplantae; phylum Streptophyta; class Magnoliopsida; order Asterales; family Asteraceae; genus Ambrosia; species Ambrosia x helenae. Next base: position 95,888 of record JAUTDX010000148.1, on the reverse strand, counting down.
GTTCGTTTGTTAATTTTATTCATGAACGCACACGAACACAAACGGATATTAATAAACACAAACAAATGTTCATGAACACAAATGAAAACAAAGAAGTTTTCATGAATGGAAATAAACACAAACGGACATATAATGAGTTTTGAATAACATCAAATTCACATATATCTACCTAAAATATAACCTAATTGTCCAAACATATTTAGTACTGGAGAAGCGCGTTGGACGCGAATGGCAGAGGGCGTTGGAGGTGGAGGGCGTCAACACTGGAACGTGAAAACATATAATGAGTTTGGATACAAAAAGTAAGTTTACTGATCTCATATATTCATATATTTATCTCATATATATTATTTAGTGGGTAGAAAAATAAAAATAAAAGAATATAACAACAGTATAAAAATTAAAAACCTTAATAAACTATCGAACCAAACGAAGACGTTACCGAACGTTCACAAACATAAACGAACGAACATGACCTCTGTTCATGTTCGTTCATATATTAAACGAACGAACACAAACGAACTTCCCGCCGAACGGTTCATGAACTGTTTGCTGAAAGTTCAGTTCGTTTGCGGCCCTAGTTACATCTAATATTTTTTCCTTCGTAGTTTGATTTAATCAATTGTAAAAATAAAAAAAAATAAACAAAAAAAACCTTGGTGAAACTGGGGTTTTCTAAATATTGACATTGTCAAATGACTTAGGACTTAGGGGCTGTTTGGTAAGCCTTTTAACGTGGCTCTGAACCTATCAGTACTGAATAATTCAGCGTTCATCGCGTTTGTTTCAACTTCTGAATGAAATGGTTAAGGCTGAACCATTAAGATTTGAGATGTAGCTGAACCATTAAACACTGAACTAGGTTGAACCTTAACAAGACTCTCCTATCAATGTGGGACAAGAAAACTAAACATTAGGAGGTCCAACTTAATAATTCAGTACTTAACCATTCAGGCCTCTTAACACATTCAAACCTCATAATGATTTGGCACTTAATCAATCAAATTCTATGTTTAAACATCCAATAATTATCGTATTTTAAAGGATACAAAATTCTTAAATTTTAATTTAGCTTTAGGCACATTATAAAAAAAATAGTTTTTTTATCCCTACCAAGGATCATCATAGATATCTTGTTGGGTACCCGTTACACATTACCTATTTTTAGTCTTACGTGTTTTAAAATTGTCCGATCAGTTGATATGAGACCCATCTTAAACCTGTGACATTTTTTAAAACTAATCTCGTATCTAGATCAATGTTTTAAAAACCGGTTTTTTTAATTATATCGGATTTGGCTAAAAAATGGTTCAACTGGTTGAACCGCAACCGCGTTGTACCCGGCGGTTCAACCAGATTGATTAGTTAGCTATATAATTTCATAAATTACAACATTAACACAAAAAATAATCTAAAAGTACATAATTGCATACTAAAATACTATCAAAAAGTTAAATAATAATTTAAAAATAATCCAAAAGATAATCTAAAGTTTTAAATTTTTTAAAAGTTATTCTTTAATAAAATAAATAATCTAAAAATAACCAAAAAACTAACCTATGCTAGTACTGGTATAGCGGTTCAAATCGGTATACTGGATTTTACCGGCGATATAAAATTGATACTGTTTCCCATATTTACCGGAGTGTTTCATACCGGATTTCCATCCGAAAACGGTAATACCGGTTGAACCGCCCGGTACAACGAAACTACGTAAGTAAACGAAACTACGTTGAACCACACGCTCGAAATGTATAACATAGAATACAATAACTAAGTCAATCTAGATCCGCGCGTTATGACAGGTTGTTAAATAGGAAAAAAATATAAAAACAATATTGAACCACACACGCTCGTTGTGGCATATAAACTTGCAAAATGTAGACTCGTTTCTTTATAATGGTCGTCGTAATCGAATAGGATTTGAAATTTTTACAAACGCTCACCTTGCTTTTTTTTTTATTCAAACATAAACCTATACGCAACGGGAGAAGCATAATTTATCATCATCATCATCATGCTTAGTTAATCCCACCAATAGCAAAAGCTAAGGTAGGGTCTGAGGAGGGTAAGATGTAGATAGCCTTACCTTTACCCCATGAGAATAGAGAGGTTGCTTCCAGTGAGACCCCCGACTCAATAGTGGTTTTGTATCAAGCCTTAGACATAAGGCGCATAACACTTAGCAATCGGGATACACCCGATTGGTGCATGTACTCCCTTGTCTTTTGGCTATCAACGTCATCACCTGATGCATGATCAACCGTCCGTCATTTTTAACATTATTTTCACGAAATTAGTAAAATAACGTTAAAATTAGTGCAACTTTACTTTTGCCCCACGAGAGCCACACATATATACTTTATATGCGCACAGTCATAAGAGGGCCAGGGAGAAGCATAACTTAACGGGAGAAAAATGTTCGTTGGTGTATATATCAAGGGGAATTGGATTTTAATAACCTAAACTATTCGAAAATGGCCGTCGGAACCCCAAATTAAAAAATTGACCATATATAACCTGTACAATTAACCTATTGGATTCTGATACCCAATTTGGGCTAAGTCACTAACCGATTTTATTTAAATCTAAGGGCATTAGAGTAATTACATACCTATTCAAGATTATGTAAATTTCAATCTATAATCAATTGGAGATATTTTCGGAATTTTATAATCTCAAAAACGTCAGTGTGTTTTATCAAAAAAACGTCGTATGTTTAAAACTCATAAGAACTTATTGTGTTTTATAAAAAACGTCGTGTGTTTTAAACGTATGTTAACTACTCATTTAAACCTATTGTGTTTTAAGCTCATGTTAACCATATGTGATACACATAAAACACAATACCATAAACAGACCTTAAACACACCGAACACATAAAAAGCAGTCATTAAGCACATAAAACACAATACCATAAACATGGATCTATAACAAGGAGATGAATAGAACTTTATTTACTCATAAACATTCCACAAATAACAACTCATACTCTAACAATCAGATCCACACGGATCTTTGTACATACTCTGGAAACCGAAACTCTCACATAAAAATGCCCCTGAATCTCATAAAAAATAATCAGACCAGAAATGGGTAGGTATTTTGGTCTCCGTCTTAGGAAAGAGGTAGTTGGTGTAACGGGAACAAAAGTGGTTAGATGAGGTAGACAATGATGATGGTGGCCCGATAAAATTTGTTGAGATGAGAGAAGGGAATATAAGTGGTAGGTGCGACGTCATGGTGATTTGCGACGGTGGTTGGTGTGACGAGATCGCCAACGACAGTTGCGATTTGAGATGAAGATGCAACAGAGATGCCACTTTGTGGGGGTTTAAAGTCAGTTGTTTAACGATTTGGGCAATATGGGTGAGGGGTTTCTAGGTTGGGGTCTTATTGAGAAAATAGAGAATTGTGGGGAAAAGAGAGAGATACAGAGTAGAGAGATCTAGTGAAAGAGGGAAAGATCCTAAAATGGGGGGGGGGGGGGGGTTTAATTAATGATTTTTTAATACAAATCAAGTGTTTTTACCATATAATAATTTAATTAGATTATAACATAATTTACAAGTTTGCAACTTAGTTAATCTCATACATCTATGTGATCTAATGGACACATATATTTCTCACCCTTTTCACAAAAACACTCGCTTGTAACCTCTCTCTCTCGTATGAATATTTTGGAAACCCACTCTTATAGTGAAAACTCTGACTTCTCGAGGGTTTTTTTTATGAAAATTTTAGAGCATGTAATATACATGATTTTAAGCATTTTAAGCTAAAAAAATCAAAAAAACGCCGAGCGTTTTTTTTAAATAAATAAGTTTTCGTGTAACACATGTTACACGAAAATAACATGTGTTACCCGGAAACGTATTTTTTTAAAATTTTTTGGCTTAAAATGCTTATTACATACCCTAAAATTTTCATAAAAAAAAAACTCGAAAAGTCAGAGTTTCCACAATTTTTACTATAAAAATGGGTTTAAAATTATTTTCGCGTGTAATTTTTGTTATATAAGAAAATGTCAGTGGTGAAAACAAATACATCTCCATCAAACCATGTACCTCCATAACCATCTGCCTTCGCTAGCTCCATTTTTTTCCAATAGAAGACATATAGCTGATAAGTATAGTTGATATCATATACCATTGGACACGTATACTGTAGTAACTGGACAATAACATTTTGTAATTAATCATGCATTAATTTAAGTTTGCAATAACTTTGAAGGCATAAAAGTAAACTTATTTGGGTAACCCGGTTAAAACGAACGGTTAACATTAAGATATGGGACCAAAATAAGTTAGATTATAAAATAAGAAGATAACTATGATAATCTAAATGTGATACATAAAATGTTTATGTAACTTGTTAACTTTATTTCTAGGCATCTAGCTCTCACATTATATATGTCAATCAGACAAACACCACCATGTGTGTACTTTGTATTAGATTGTTCGTTGTGGACACGCGAGCAGCACGACGCGAACGAGGTTTTAGCGCCCGTGCTCACCCCCAGTTATAACAACCCCACACGAACAGTCCCGGCGCGAGCACAATCGACGGTGGTCGTGTGGGTTAACGGGAAAAGTGACATTTGGTCACGCCGTTGCTCACCCCCAGCCACAACGTTCGCTCGAAGGTCCACAACTGACGACCTTAGAATTTTCTAACTTGTTATGCATAAAAATTGTAACCCAATTTCACATGTTTTTTTTGTTAACCTCGAACTTGTGTAGGCATTTGTGTACATACTAATTACTACTGTTTATCTATACTTTTATATAGTGCATTCTATATGGGCAATAAGGTAATTTAACTTTATTATAGAAGGGTATAATTGTAATTTACATCAAATTATTAATAGTGCATTCTAGATGGGCAATAAGGTAATTTAACTTTATTATAGAAGGGTATAATTGTAATTTACATCAAATTATTAATACACATTAATACATTATTTAATATAAACTTCTAACTAATTAATACTTTATTTAATAAATTTATAATTCTAATTAAATGAACTAGATGCATTTTCTCAACAATATTTTTTATACTTATAAATAAAAAAATAAGGTAGATATACATATATAATTAAAACAAAACAAAATTAAAGAAATTTATAAAAACAAAATAGGTAATAGTATTATGTAATCTATTTCTAAATATCATACCGTTGACACGACACATAAAATTGAAAATATTATATTTTTTAAATTAAAATAGTATTGTTAATTATATGTAATAAGAGTAAGTTATTTTACATTTTATCAAATGCATTATATTTCTTTTAATTAAAATAACAATATTTAATATGATATGTAATAATATTAAGTTACTAAACTGTTTATCAAATGTTTAAAAACTATAATTTGTTGACTAAATCCAATTATAGATTATACTTCTTTTTCTACCGGCAGCCCTAAAAAGCATTGTATTACTTATTAGGAACATTATATAAAAAATTAACCTTGCACAAAATATAATTTGAGGGTACGTGAGGAGATAAGTTCGTTGCAATTATTACTGCATATTCATATTGGTTCAAGTTTTCTATTCGTGCTTCCGAATAAATGAAGTTGTTGAGACTAAATGGATATTGAAGTGTTTTTGAAAAAAAAACTTATATTTCAAGATCTTTGACAACAAAATAGAGAAAAAAAAATGCCCGAAAAGTGTTAATTACATTAAATGAGCCTAGAGGTAACCCTTTTTTTTTCTCAAATCAGTTTGGGTTTAAAACAAGTTTGGTTCTTTTAAGTTCTTTGGCCAAATCGACACAGGCTAGAAACGATGGGCCAAAAATAAACCAAATCTCCTAGAACCGATTAGCGTTGGGGAAAACTAAAGATTTTTTTTTAATTTTACAATATTTTAGTTTTAGGTTTTTTTATTAGTGTTATTATTGCTATTTTGTCTACATTTCCATTTAACTTTCATCCAAAATTGATTTGTCCCGCCGCATAGCGCGGGTCACTTCTAGTATTAAAAGGGCCTGTGTGACTTAAAACGTTGAAAGTTGCTAACACTTTTAGTTTAGATGTACATCTTATTAAGATAATTGGTAGTTTTCTATATGAGTAATAATTAAAATATAAATCATACGCAACGTTTTTTGTGTTATGTTGTAATTTTGGTTGTTCTTAGATATGGACATGTGACAACCGTCTAACTAGGGATGAGCAATAGATTAAACTCAGACATGCCCAAATCAACTTGGGACCAAGACCCTTTTGGGTGAGAAATGATTTAATTGCACACAAGGCAAAAGGCCAGTGTGCTTGGATCAAATTGCATCCTCGGCTCCAAGATATAAAAATAGCAAACTTAGGGGCTGTTTGGCAATTTCTGACTAGATAAGTGCTGAACGAGTAAGAAGGTCTAAATCATTAAATGTTGGACAGTAAGAGGTTGAACCATTTAGACTCAATATAATGTTTACCCATTTAAAGGCAAATGTCTGACCGATTCAGACATCTGCCCATAAAACAAACAGTCTGAATGAACTATATCTAACCGATTCAGACATTTGTCGTATTAAAAGTTCATTAAGAGCTGAAACAAATAACCTCTTAGTCCAAATATATGTGAGAGAGTTACATATTTAGACCAAACCTTTAATATTTGTCAGTTTTCAACGAAAGCTGACCTCATGTGTTATCCATGTGAAAATAATTTGATTTTTTCTTGTTGAAAACACAACAAAAACACTCATTTCTCTCAACATATTGTCATGTGAAGACCTCAACACTTCATCGCTACACATCTTTCATCTTTTGGTTGTTTTACTTCTGTGGTCAACATCCTTGAGGTGCAACATAGTTAATATTTCAAAAAATGGATGAGAGAATCGATACCAACTCATGTGACTAATTTAGCGGGTGCGTCTCCATTGATGCGCAGTTATGATTACACAACATTTTTTTTTTATGTTACGTAGCAAATGGTTCAAAACAATCTTTAGGTTTAAGCGGGTGTGTTCCCACTAGAGTGTTAGTTGGAAGATACACCAACATCACTCCAACTCTATAAATAATATCCAGTATTCTTTATCATCCAACAACTTCACTCAATGTATAGTTTGGGTGGCCGTGTCTTTCTTGAGAGTGTACATTGCTTCTATTGTTGTACCATAATTGGTAATGTAAAAGTATGTCATGTGATTTTCTTACATACACACACTACATTATAAGGGTGAAATAGTGTAACACCCCAACCGATGGCGGAAACATCGAGGTGCCATGTATGAATGATTGTTCAGTAGCTCATGGTAAGTACACAAGTTTAAATAATCCTTATTTCTTTACAAGTAAAGCTTCAAATATCCCCTCATGCTAGCTCTAGATTTCAAGCATCAGTATTTCCTGTTGAGTTTGGAAAAATTGGGGGGGGGGTCAACTAGAAGTTGGTGAGAATACATAAGCCATGTCAAGCAATTAAGTTTACGAATAAAAGTTTAGCAATTCATATGTCTATCGTAAGTTTAAGTCTACATGAATAAACATGAAATGTTGAATCGACATAATCAAACCTCCGACTAGTTTAGGTCCATCCCGTCATCCACGGTTCACCTTAATAATATGTTGGAACGATAACAATCACCCGCGCTCCCCATAAAAGATGGTCAACGAATCTAGGTGGGATTGTCAATCCAATAGATCTATTATTGAGTATCGTCGGCTTGGCCATAGCTAATGATTATGTAATGTTGAAACTTGTTGAAACTGTTGTTGTTGTCTAAATCATGAGGCATTAAAGTTTACAACTAGACATGTATGTAGAATTGCTTAAGTATAATGTTGCAAGTATAAAGAATTGCATAAACATGGTTACGTAAACTCACATTGGCTAAGGTGAATTATCCTCTAAGTGTTGTGAATGTATGCGAGGCGAATCCCAAAGACTCAACAACGTAGCTAGTCCAAATTGAAGAAAACGAAAAAGAAAGAATATCAAGCTTCCAATTCGCCAATTACAAGAGCTTATAATCAAAGCTTCAATTGTAGAAGTAATAGACTATAGAAGTGTAACACCCCAACCGATGGCGGAATCATCGAGGTGCCACGTAGTGACGATTGTTCAAAAGCTCATGGTACTAAAATGTAAATATTATTGAATAATCAAAATTGTCTTACATGGAAATGGAAAATACATTGTCTAAATGAAATGTAAATATTGAAATAACTGAATTAAAATAAGCACTAAATGTTCCTTGCTAAAGCACTAGATCAAACTGCACCTGAAACATGTACAAATAGATTTGGTCAACATATGAAATGTTGGTGAGCATTCCTAGATTTGATATATATATAGTAGGTCAAAAAGTTATACAATTCAAGTGCAAGCTACAGTGTGGATATGTAAACCATGTATCAAACAAATGAGCGAAATCAACCCTGTGACTGTATAATGTACTGTATGAACTGTAGTGTACTTATCCAACAAATGGATAATAACTTAACAATGGCCACGGATTCTCCGATGAAAAAGGGGGAGAATCAACCTAGGCGGGTTGTCAATCCAAATAGCGCTATCCAATGTTAAGGTCGGCTTGTACCATGTTAATGATTTCACTAAGTACAAATGTAATCCACATGTAATGTCTAAGCATAAAGCACGTTGTAAGCAAATGCACATAGTACTAGAATTGTATTGTGAAAATGTAAACTTGTATTTGTAATTTGTAATAGTGTACATGTAACACCCCAAAAATGTATAAAAGCAAAAAGGGGTAGGAATACTCACAGTTCACGTAATAACTTGAAATTGGACTTGGACAACGAAATATGAATTGCGATTACTCCCAAATGATCAACCTAAAGTATTCGATAATGTGTAAGGGAAATAACTCTAGGATATATGTATTTCTAGGGCTTCGAATTGGGGATAAACGTTTATTTGATTAATAAACAAATTGTTTATTAAATATAAGAAATTTAATGAATAAATAAACAAAAGTCTTTTTGTAAAATTTTAAGTTGAATATAAACACAACATAAGGTTTTAAGTATGAAAATAATTTTTATAAAATTATTTTCTTGAAAATAGAACATTTAATCTAATTATTTCAAATTGTCAAAATATGACTTTAATATCTAAAAATATTAAAATCAAAGAATTTCTGAGTTTAAAAATTGTATTTCAGTTCCATATGAATAGAAATAATTTATGTAAAATTTTGGTACAAAAATATTGTAAAATGAATTTATTATGATTTAATTATGATTAAAACTAACAAAAATTGATTAAAAATATTAAATAAATGATTTTTCAAAATTAAAAATCATTTCAGTAAAGTTTCACTTAATACAAACTCAGGATAATTTTTGTGAGATTTAATAAAATCGTTTAGATATTTTTATAGAATTTAATAAATATAAATGAATAAACTTGTATTATTAATAATATATATTAAATAAATTATTTTTGAAAAAATAAAAATTGGATGATGAACTTTATCATTTGGAGATCATATGATAATTTTTGTAGAATTTATAAAATAGTTTTAGTATTTTAAAACGATTTTTAAAAGAATAAGGAAAATATAAATATAAAGGATCACAAAAAAAAATATGTTGTTTATGGTGGGATTCGAACTCGTGTGGTCTGGTTCACAATGCACGAGACACAACCACTTGGTCCAGACCAGTGGTTGTGTTTGGGTTCAGTGTATTTAAAATAAATAATACAAGTAAAATCGTGTTCTTCCCCAATTTATACCAATCGAGCCCTAGATTTCCAATTGATTAAATCACACAATGTTAACCCAATTAATCATGGGGAAAACATTGTGTGTAGGCCGATAATGAAAACCCATATCAAAAATCGAACTTACAATATTGAATTGATTGTAAACGTCGGGTCAAAGCAAAAGTCAACGACGAGCTTGATAATAATAATCAGTGTGAAATAGAGAGAATTGGAGGTTGAGAGAGAGTTATGAGCGAGTTGTTATGCCTTGGGGACGATCAATTTATAGTGATAGGGCCTGGTTCGTTGATTTGGAAGGTTGACTCGCCATGGATGTATTAACGCGTGAATAATAATAGGAATGGAAGCTTTTGACTGTGATAGCGTGTACAATACGCGTGATAATCATACATCGAGTAAATGGTAGTTAATAGGATTCAACCTTCCCTAATTTGATCAATCAATGGCCAAAGATGAAGGCTTTTTTTTGTGCTTGAATTCTGGTCGCGTACAACAGCACGCAGGAGCAGATATTGCAGCATTTAATATGCTTTTAATATTAAACGGGTAGGGATTAAACAAGGAAGGAGCTGTAGCTCAGATGGTGAGTATGTGTGTGTTGCGTGTGGGAGGACCCCGGTTCGAATCCGGCTGGGATCCCTTTTTTTTGGATTAAAGCGGAGAAAAGGGGGGGAGCCTTGATGGGCCGGATCAAGGCTGTTATGTGGGCCGGCTCCTTGGGCTCAACAGATTAAGGAAAAAGGTTATGGGTATTGGGTTAGGTTTCTATGGTGTTGGGTTTAAGAGTAGTTGGACTAGAATAAGCATTATTATTATTTATTATTATTATTATTATTATTATTATTATTATTATTATTATTATTAAACAACAAAATATATATATATATATATATATATATATAATGAAAAAGTGACGGATGTCACAGCATCCCCTACTTTTAGAAACTTCGTCCCGAAGTTAATAGTAACATAGGGTTAAGATAACTGTGGTTTGGAAAATTCGATTGATTTGGGTAAGAGGTTGATAGGTGTGAGTTAAGGATTGGATTAGGTTCGTCTCGAAAGGGTAAAGAGAGTAAGAATCTAGTAAATCACTACTTCAAGTTTTAGGACTCCTAAAATAAATGCATGAGTTGATTGACTATAAAAAGACTAGATGAACTACCAAGTAAACAGAGTTTGTTCCTGATTCGACTCCCAGTCTCACCTTCAATGCATCATTAGTGTTTGTATACAGGGTGTACCGCAGCTAACCCACCACACCTTTGATACCTTGAAAACGTACTGGACGCCTACCAAAAACTCTAATAGAATTTCACACTACCCTAATGTACCTGTAAATTCATGATTACGTTCCGGACCGGAATCATCAATTTACCTTACATTAGGGTTTTATGTCCTTCTATGATCCCACCGATTGTTGAGCAGGTTCGATAGCCTCCACCAGCCGTGGAGTAGGTTGTAGGGCCTCTCCCGACTGTTTGAAAGGCATAGTGACCTCTACCAATCGTTGAGTATGTTCGATAGCCTCCACCAGTCGTGGAGCAGGTTGTAGGGCCTCTCCCGACTGTTGAAAAAGGCATGATGACCTCTATTAAGTGCAACAATTATTATTCACATAGATTGCAAATTGATAGCATGTTTATGCAAGCAAGTTTGTAAGTACTACAACCATTAAGTGTAAGTGTTATCATGAATAATTAAATGTTTACGAGTATCATGAATAATTAGATGTTCAATGAATAGTCAAGTTAAAGGAAAAATCAAGTTTCATATAATAAGCAATGATGTTTTCTTATAAAAGCTCTGTAAGATCAAGTATCAAGTCTAAACGTTTCAAATAAACGTAAGTGTACGATTAAAATAAACGTAACTAATATGATAGATCACCAATTTGTGTTCGTACATAATAGTATGCAAGGAAATCTCTAGATGTTATATGCCTATGAGTATGTCATAATTGGGTACAATAAGATCAAGAAAATGAAAACACGAGTATCATGAATAATTAAATGTCCAGTGAATAGTCAAATTAAGGGAAAATCAAGTTTCACAAACAATGATGTTTTGGGAAAAAAAAAATCATGTAGAATCAAGTATCAGGTTTTTAGTAGTTTGATTATCAAGGGTAACTAGCTCACGTGTGAGAAGGTGAAGGATATGAATTTAGCTCTTGTGAGAATGATGAAAAATTTTGAAGCAAAATCAAGGTTGTGAGAGATGGTGAATGTGAAGATAGTTGATAAAGAGTTTATTTTATAGTAAGGAGGTTATATAGCAGTGTAACTTTTGGGGTTTGGATCAAAGGTTATAATCAAGTGTATAAGAAAACATGATTGTGGTATATGCCAAATATTGTAAAAAAAAATTTGAACAAGTTGAAAATGAGTGAGTGTTGATGGAGAATCTAGAGACTAAATATTATTCCAAAAAAAAAATAAATATTTTTTTTAAAATTGGTTTTGTACATAAGGCAAAAGTTGTTAAATAGTACAAGCTAAGTAGGCTTTGTAATAGTTTAAAACATTATATAGAAAATCGTTTGTTACGTCAATAAATAAATCAATTGAATTTAAGTTCGAGGAAAATATGTACTTTGTAAAGTTACTAGGTAATACAACCAGTTTTAGAAATCTTTAGTTTGTGCTAAAGTATGAGGTTATAGTTTTTAAAATAAATAATATGTGGAGAAAAGAAATAATATGATTTGGGTAGGGTGTTGAATATTTAAAAAGTGGCTAAGAGGGTAAGGTGAAGTGTGATTGTGAAATCCATAGATGGTTATGAAAGTATGAACTTGTAAGCAATATATGAAAATCGTAAAATACAAAATATTGTATATGAACCGAGATAGTATTATTGAAAAAGCTTGCATGAAATGCTTGGAGTGCCCTTGTCTAGCTGTAAAGCCCAACAAGAACGTTGACTTTTCAAAGAAATTGAACCTAACGGTGATCAAAGAAGACATGCTTTAGCCTATAAGTGGACACTCACTCCAGGAATCCCCAGGTAAGCATAACAGGTCCGTAAATGGATTTATGCGCTATGCTTGCCTATGCCAGAAAACCCAGTGTACAGGCGTCCACCCTTCCAGATTGCACGTGTCCTTATCACACTCATTAAAGTTCAACAACTTTGAAGGAACAAAAGTAAGAGTAGGCATTATGCCTAAGAGTGTCTTCATGAAAGGTACTGTCCCTGTTCCATGATGATGTAGACTTTCCACTCCCTGTAGGACACCATCTCTATGCACCATGATGAAGGATGAAAAGAATGGAGAGAGAGAAAAAGGGAAAGATAGAAGAAGGAAAGTAGAGGGAAATGAGGGTAAGGCAATTCAGAAAATATTATGCATGAAAGTTGAAGTTCGGTTATAGTCTAGGCCTATTTCATCTAGTAACCTAGTTCCCTATAACCATGGCTCTGATACCAATCTGTAACATCCGGCCCCTCTTACCACCAATATTGTCCGCTTTGCCTCGATGGGTTGCCCATCCAGAGCTCACGGATTTGTTTTTGGTTGCCCAGTGGAGACTTCCCAGGAGGTCACCCATCCTGGAATTTCTCCCACCTGAGCACGCTTAACTGTGGAGTTCTCCTCTCATCCACTAACATTAAGCCCCAAAACGCGTTGGTGATTTAAGAGGCAAGACATTACTTATGAACCAAGGATCTCACCTGGCCACGGCCGATGTGGGATTTTCCTGGGGTGTCACAAGAAGAAAGGTATGAGGGAAAGTTTAATCGGATTGAAACAATCGATTTAGAGGTGCAAAGTATAATGGGTCATAGGTGGGTTTTTATACTAGTTTTGGAGTCAATTAGCCATTAAAATTGGTCAACACCATAAAGTAAGGTTTTATGATGAATTGACTATTTGACTAAGACTTTGACTGTTTGACTAAGACTTTGACTGTTTGACTAAGACTTTGACTAATCAATTTAAGGAATGTGTTAAGTTTATTTTCTTCTGAAATACTACACAAGATGATAGTTGGCTCGGTTGGTTGTCACTGTGTGTTGGTTGGCTGTGGACGCGGGTTCGAGTCCCGGTCCACACATATCTTTTTTTTTTTTTTGGCAATTATTTCCCTAAAACTATATTATTCTAAATTCATAATATGATTATATAAGCCCGAAAGTGACTCGAAATATTTTTAAAACGTACAAAAGTGTCGAGATACAAATAATTATTAGTTTAAGGTATTTAAAACATATATTGTTTAAAACAATACATTCTTTTTATCAAAAAAAAAAAAATTAGGGGAAATTCGCGATGTTACAAATAGGCATTCTTGTCCTAGCCTGTGAACCCTCGCCACAAACTAATTATAGTGTTCCACCTCATCCCAACCCATACGAAGCCATACCACTTGCGGAAGTGTTCTATCTCTATCACTTAAACCCTCATGCTTCCCAATAGATTCAACACCCTCTTTCTCACTCCTTTCCGCCCATCCATTGCTGGTCTCGAACCTGGAAATGATCTCATCTAAAGAGACTAGGGGAGTTGCGACAATCCTCCCTTAGAACTTGTGAGCCCATTTAGAGGATGCCCTTTCCACCCTGATACATATAAGGAGAACAAAAAATGTGATTCTACAAATTTTTTAAAACATATTGTTTACTTTTAAACCCACTACCTCCATGATAAGCGTCCTTAATTTTCTCATTCATTAATATTCTTTTAAAGAAAAATGAGTTAAATGCCAATTTCGTCTCTGAGGTTTGGTCCAGTTTGCCACTTCAGTACAAAAAAAATATTTTTTTATTGCAATGGAACCCCTGAGGTTTGGATTTTCTTGCTATTTTCGTCCTTTTCACTAACTCAGTTAAAAACGACGTTAAGGTCAGGGGTAGGCTTATCATTTTGCCTACTTAATGATGGTCAATTTTGACATTTCATCCTATGATTATTTTAATAAAAAAACCCATTAGTCATCTTTCCCTTTCCGCTTTTTTATAAACGGTTTAAAACCATAACAATGTCACCACCCACCCACACACACACACACTCTCTCCCCGTTTTTGTCTCTAGAATACCCTGCCACAATTACTCCATTAGGCATCGGCACCACATATCTAAATAAAATGGCCACCTACAACCACCACCGTGAACATCAAACCCACCACCACGAAACCGCTAATCAACCCCACCACTACCATACCTATAACCACCACCATGAAACCACTAATCACCACCACACCACACCACACCACCACCACTACGAAACCACTCATTTCATCTTATAAGAGCCAGAGAGAAAGAGAGGAGATCAAAAAGGAGAGAGAGAGAGAGAGACAATCCAATCTTAACCTCAGCAGACACAAGAATCGGAAGCTCCTGATCAGCCTTCCGTTTGGGAAGACTCACACGGTTCACTTCCTCAGCACCAAACGCACCTTTATAAAACACAACCGCCTCTTCAACCTTCGACGCCTCCACAAACACCTTCGGCTCCACGAACACCAACGAAGCACCACTGCAAACCGCCATAAGAACCACCACGTCTGTTCATCTTCTAGATCCGACCATATTAGATAAAAAATCGATCCCATTGTTGTTCACCTCATCTCAAATTAGGGTTTTGTAAATTGGGGGTTTTCTATCAAGGGTGATGGTGGTGGATGGCGTCTGTGAAGAAGGGTGATGGTGGAGGTTGTGAACGGGGGTGTTTGGTGTTGGTGGTGGCAAGTGGCTGGATTTGGTGGTGGTATTCGTTGGGTGGTGGTTGGGTTAGAGAGAGAGAGAGATGATGATGGTTGATGACTATGTTGATGATGATGCCTGATGACTAAAATAATAAATAGATTTTTTTATGTATAAAAAGAGAGTAAAAAATTAAAAATAAAAATAAATAGGTGAAATGACTACAGTACTTATGAGTTAACAGAAAAAATAAACAAGTTAGTGAAAAGGACAAAATTAGTAAGAAAATCAAAACCTCAGGGGTTCCATTGCAAAAAAAAAATTTATACTAAAGTGGCAAACTTGACCAAACCTCAGAGACGAAATTGACATTTAACTCAAGAAGACTACACCATAAAAACAAACATTTCGCATTGTGCAGACACCTCTATAGCGTGTGTATATTTACAGAATTGTTTTTTTTTTTTTTTTCATAAACTACACCAACACTTGTAGCCCAGTTGGTTGAGGGTCTAAAGTTTCTTATGGGAGGCTTGGGTTCAATTTTAACTAGCTATATTTTGAGGACATTGGTGGAGGGGAAATGAGGGATGACCCCGCCATTGGCTTGGGTTCGAGTCCTGATCCCGATCGGTTTTACCGATTATTTCACCGTCGTGTTTTCGGGCGGGTGAGTGGTCGGGTTTTTCGGGAATTGGTGGCAATTGGTGGCCCGGGTACTCTCGAGTACCTGATTCGCCAAAAGGGTGCCCGAAAGTGCTCGGAATTGATTCGTTGGCCGTTAAAAAAAAAAAAAAAAAAAGAAAAGAAAAAACTAATGACATTTCCAAATTCCTAGTAGTTGGGGATGTGACTTTGGATTTATTAGGAGACTTTGTTCGAGATGATTATTGGATGTTGCTTACACATGCTTGAACCTATCAAGAACCGCAAAACTACTTCAATAATTCTATCATTTTATATTTTTCGACGAAGACTTTGTATATTTGCAAATGTAATGGCAAATATTTCAAACCGAAGAAAACTTTATATGGATTTGACATGGGACAAATAAGTTGAGTACTATAGTAGAAATAATTCCTAAAACAACTTTTTAAATGTATTGGTTGAAGTTTGGACTTGTGTTAGCTAGGTACCTCGGTATGTTTCACTTGAATTATACCCTTATTGAAAAAAATTGATCAGACGAAAGTGAAATATCACTATGCTTAACGTTGTTTTACTTATTCTATGAATTACATAAGGCTTGCCTCCGTCACCGATCCAAATTGAAAGTTGACACATCACTATATTTTTCTACCAGTTTATACTGTTTGAGATGTATGGTTAAAAACTTAAAATGAACCAAAATTTAACATTTTTACACTGTTTGAGACGTATTGTTTATAGTAAAGTTTTAAGTCTTACTTGTTTGGCTTGTTAATGTAAGATACAAGCCAACTCGAGCTAGTTTTTACTTTTTAGACATAGATTAGGTAGGGTTGTAGTGTTGAATCTATACGAATATACTAGTGGACAATTCTTGGTTCTTTGCTTGGAAGAAAGCTAGCAAATTTGAATCCAACTTCTAACTTATTTTGGGCATATCACAATTTTTTTGGTATTTTTTCTTTATGCGGTATTGAGCGTTGTACTATACGAGTATCATAATGAACCAAACTGATATTGACTCAATTCTCACCCTGTAAGTCAGTGTGAATAAAAAAATTCTTTAAGGTTCAGTTTTACCCCTTAACTATAAATAATATACACCTTTAACCTATCTAGTTTTCATTTAGTTCAGTTCAACTATTCTCTAAAAACTTGTGTTCGTTATTTATTTTTACAAAAAGTTGAATGTGCAATTCAAACATGGTGTCATAAACTATACCGAGTATCAATATGATATTGCATCAGTGACGTAACAAACCAAACCGATAGTGACCGAAACCTAGGGGTGTCAATCGTGTCGGGTTGATGGGTTGGCGGGTTGGCGGGTTGAAATGTGCAACCCGAACCCGACCCATATTATTATTCGTGTCAAATATTTGAACCCTAACCCAACCTACATAAAATCCGGGTCAACCCGAAGACGACCCGTTTAACCCATATTTTTAAATGAGTAATACATGTTCATGAGTTATAAGCGGGTTGTTGGGTTGTAAGCGGGTTATCAATAAAATGTTTAATGGTGAGTATATAAGTGTGACAAATAAATAATACAGTGTGCCAAAAATAACACAATTATAACTAACCATGTACATAGAAATGGAAAAAGAAAAACAAAAATATAATATATTTTTTTTCTAAATACTTAAACGGGTTAACGGGTCAACCCATTTTATATATGTGTCGACCCGAACCTGACCCATTTTTTTAAATGGGTCGTGTTAGTTGACCCGAACCCAACCCGTTTTTTAAACGGGTCGTATTAGTTGACCCAAATCTATTTTTTTTCGTGTCGGGTTCGGGTCGGTTTTCGGGTCGTGTCAATAATTGCCGCCCCTACCGAAACCAAACTCCTATTATTTAATACATTCCATTTCTCGTGACAACAAAAGTAGACAAACAAAGCAGTTAATTTAATGCTTCCAAATGGCCCGACTTTAATGGGCTGGGCTACAACACAACGGCTATAAACAACGAGGGTAGAATCGTAACTTCAACATAACACATGTGAAATCCCTACTAAACAAATCACACAACGGTCATATTGATATTATTATTCCGTATTTCTTTTCTCCCTCTTTCTACCGTTTTTTTCAAATTCAAACGCTCCCCCAAAACCTTATTCTTCACACACACACAAACACACACTGAAATCCATTCCATCAATTCGTAATTAACCTAAACAATAATCTGTTTCAATTCAAAATGTCTAATTCAGAGACCTCAAGACACCGATCATCAGGAAGCATTTCGATTTCGTCGATTCGAAACCTCCTTCCGAGATCCGGATCGGTAAAGCACAAAATTACTTCACTTTCAAACCCTAAGTTATCCCGCTTCCACTCCGAGAACGTTCCGCCCGAACATCCCAACGTTAAGGCTGATGAACTGCCTTCGGTTGTGAAGGAAGTTACTGGATTGGAAAATAAGGAGAGTGAAGTGAAGGTTTCTGCAGATCCGCATGTTAAGGTATGAAATTAGTGATTGATTTGTGTTTTTAGGGTTTTTAGATGTTATGTTTGGAATAGGATTTGATTATGTGGAATTTTGTTAGGTTATTGTGAGAATTAGACCTCCTAATTCTCATGAGAAAGGGGATTATGCTGTTAGAAAGGTTTCGGATGATTCGGTTGCTGTTGGGGATCGGAGGTTTACTTTGGATGCGGTTCTAGATTCGAAATCTAGCCAGGTTTGTTGAATTGGATCTTATATTGGTTTTTGCTAATTGTGTTTGATGAAAGAGTGTTTGGCCTTTGAAATTATTAGTTTTTGATGCCCCTTTTGACATGTTATCTTAATGGTCAAAGTTTTAAACAATGGAATTGAGCCTCGAGGCGTTTCACTTTGCCTCACAAAGCGTAAGCCTTGAGTTGAACCAAGGTGTAAGCCCAAGGTGGAATTAAAAAATAATATATGCTATAAAAAAACTAACTAATTTCTTCACTAGTTTCACCGAAAACATTAAAAACATAAGAAAACCACATCAAACCGCCTATTAGGCGCCGCCTCAGACCATTTTTCTGACCGCCTCGCCTCGAGGAGCACGACCCACCCGTTTTTTAAACTATGTTAATGGTGTTGAGTTTAAGACCACAAACATGAAGAATTATAGGCCAGAAATTAGTTTGAGTGTGTTTGTTTATTAATTGGAAGATTGATGTTATGATAGGAGGATGCATTTCAATCTGTTGGTGTCTCCATGGTTAAGAGTGCAATGGCAGGTTACAACACCTTGACATTGGCTTATGGACAGGTACTTACTTTATCGATCGTTTAGTAAAAAAATACATGGGACGTTGGAAACTGTTTGATGACAGTATCTTTAATGGTTGTTAATGTCTTACTGCAGACTGGAAGTGGAAAAACTTACACATTGTGGGGTCCACCAAGCGCGATGCTTGAAGATCAGTCAACCTGTGGTGATCAAGGAATTGTTCCACGAGTCTTCCAGAGGCTGTTTGCTGAAATCCAA
This sequence comes from Ambrosia x helenae, assembly GCA_030844895.1. Classification (NCBI taxonomy): domain Eukaryota; kingdom Viridiplantae; phylum Streptophyta; class Magnoliopsida; order Asterales; family Asteraceae; genus Ambrosia; species Ambrosia x helenae. The sequence continues at coordinate 76,404 of JAUTDX010000148.1, read as the reverse complement.
CAAGTAAGCAATAGTGTGTTTATTGCTGATTTACACACGAAGAGGTGTATATGCTATAGTGCTCTTAATAGCGATTCTGATTGATGTTGTGATTTTTGATTCAGGAACAAGATCAAGCAGAAGGTAAACAGATAAATTATCAGTGCCGCTGTTCCTTCCTTGAGGTAGGTGCTTTCTGGCTGATTTTATCTATGCCTTGTTCTTAATTTGAATCTGGATGATGAAGTTGTTTTCATTACTTTTATTCACAGATATACAATGAGCAAATTGGGGATTTGCTTGATCCTACCCAGAGAAACCTTGAGGTTGACAATTACTTTATTTTGGAATTTTTACTGATGGCAGTCAACTTGCTGTATTCTTTCAACTCTTTGTTTTGTGGTTTTAACTGGGCAATTAAAATTAATTCAGATTAAAGATGATGCTAAACATGGGTTTTATGTTGAGAATCTGACGGAGGAATATGTGACGGGCTATGAGGATGTTACTCAAATTCTGATCAAGGTAAGCAGCAAAATGATACATTTGATATAATTTGTATGTAATTTGTTTCCTTAAAACATATATGACAAGGAAACTATTGCATCTTTAATCTGAATTAATCCTTAAAACATATATGACGGGCTATGAGGATGTTACTCAAATTCTGATCAAGTTGCTTGTTAATGCTGCAGGGCCTCTCCAATAGGAAAATTGGAGCAACAAGTATCAACTCCAAAAGTTCAAGATCTCATATTGTGTTTACATGTGTGATTGAGTCTTGGTGCAAGGTATGATAAATCTTTAAGATTATTTGAAAGATGAAGTGATTATGGAATATTCTTGGTTGAATATGCTATTAAGAAACTTTTAAGTATATGTTTTCAGATATTCAGAAAAATGATAACATGCATCTTCTTAACATTTATAAGATAACATAATGAACTTAATTTTTAATTGTTTGAAGGGACAATCTTTTCACTTTATAAACAAACTTTAATACCTAATTGTACAGTTTCTGAATCCGTGCGACTTTGTAATCAAATTGTCATTCATCACATTCTAATTGTTACATTGGGTCTTCTTTTCTGAAACATCTTACTTGTCTTATGATCTTGCTATTTGATATCGTTTTTTGTACAATCTCTGAATCTTTGTAATCAAATCTGAATAATCAGGGTACAGCTTCCAAAAATTTTGGTAGTTCAAAAACAAGCAGAATTACCCTCGTCGATCTTGCTGGCCTTGAGAAGAACAAAACCAATGACACTGGTAGAGAGTGTGTCAAAGAAGGAGAATTTGTGAGAAAATCCATATCACAACTTGGGTAAGTCAGTTTGTCATTATAGTACAATTTGGTAACAAAATATCCGGGCATTCGGCACTTTTTTTATATGGTCAACTCACATATAGTTTGTATACTTGGCATATACCAAATGTGATAAATAGTGATTCCTTGTATTCATGACTGCTTTGTGCAGAAACTTGGTTAATGTCCTTGCTGACACAAACCAATCTGGAGAATCTAAAGACATTCCATACAACAATTCTTGTTTGACTCATTTGCTGAAAGAATCACTTGGAGGCAACTCAAAACTTACTGTTATATGTGCTATCTCTCCAGATTACAAGTAAGTTAGCTATTCAGAAGTGTAGACTTTCGGTTATTTTTTATCTCAATATGTGGAAAGTAGCCCAAAATGTAATTTCAAATGCATACAACCTCGCAAGTCATTTGAATATTTGATTATAATTTACTTTTTGTTACCAAACTTGACTCACTAGTAATTTATAGCAGATTTTAAAATAGACGTGCCAATTTCAACTAAAGCATAAAACCTCCAAAAGCACTTTATTCATCACTACTAAACCCATGCAAATGATACGGAACTTAAATCTCATTTCTTGAATGCAGGTCTTCTGCCGAAACAATTAGCACACTCAGATTTGGACGTCGTGCAAAACTTATACACAATAATCCAGTTGTAAATGAAATAACAGAAGATGATGTTAATGATCTCAGTGATCAAATTCGTGAACTGAAGGTATTAACTATTCCTTAATTTTTACAAAGATTGTAACTTTCCGATCCATTGGCTAATGATTAATCACGGGTCAAATTTATTTGATTCCAGGAAGAGCTAATTAGAGCAAAAACAGATGCAAGTTACGCCTTTGGATCTAACACAGTCTATAGAAATGGAAGTGCACGGCAAAGCTTGAATCAATTAAGAGTTAGTCTTAACCGTTCATTGATCCTCCCACAGATTGATACTGATGTGAAAGAAGAAGTAAATATTGATGAACATGATGTCAAAGATTTACAGCATCAGCTCGATATGCTACATAGTTCTTGTGACGATGAATTCCAAGAAATCTCTGAAAGCAGAAGCACGCGATTCTTCTCTATGGGTGGTTATGAGGGTGATGTGGCAAGTGAACAGTATGCCAGCTGTCAAGAAGACAGTGATGACGATGAAGAAATCAATCCAGAAGAACCTGAAATTGATCTTAAAGTTCAGAACATTGATAGCATTTCCATTACTGCTGGCAGGCCTTCTGATGCATTTAATGGTCCTATGTTATCAGAATCCCCGAAAATCGGTAATGCCATAAGAAAGAGTGTGGCTTTCCCTCAAGATAACATAACCCGGGAATCATCAAGGATTGGTGATCAAATTAGGTGTCAAGAAGAGAGTGAAATTGAACAAATCAAGTCAGAAGAACCTGAAATCGATCTTAAAGTTCAGAATATTAATCGCATTTCCATTACTGCTGGCAGGCCTTCTGATGCATTTAATGGTCCTATGTTATCAGAGTCCCCAAAAGTTGTTAATGCCATGAGAAAGAGTGTGGCTTTGCCTCAAGATAATGTAACCCGGAAATCAACAAAGATTAGTGATCAAATTAGATCATCTTTAAGATCAAGTATGATGTTTGGGGGACCAACTGAATCGTTGGCAGCTAGTCTTCAGAGAGGGCTAGAAATTATAGACAATCACCAACGGAATTCGGTTTTGAACAAGTCATTGGTTGCATTGTCTTTTGATCACTTGGCTACAAACACAAATGATGCATCTGTTCAAACGGATAAGAAATATATCTGTTCAAATTGCCAGGAAAGAGGATCTAATGATGAAGTAAGGATGAATTTCATTTAATTTAGGTTTTTGATTAATTTGTCAAATGTAGTTTATTAACTAATATATTATTTGTTTTGCCAGGATACGACAGATGCCATGAAGAAAGTGAAAGATCTTGAAAATGTGTGCATGGAACAAGCAGCAGAGATTGAGAACTTAAATAATTTGGTAATTTTCTCTTCATAGATATATTATTTATGTTTAATCTCCAAATGGGCCAAACATGCAATTGAAGAAAAAAACTGTATTGTTCAATACATCTCTTACATCATCTTAGTAAAAAAAAAAAAACTTGTGACACAAGCGTTTCGGGTCAAATAGGTTCAGTTAGTCCAAAGTATATGTTTGATACATACAACCTCTTAAATTGTTTTATTGAAAACATCTAGACTATTGTTGAAAGATTTATACACTCCTTTTATTAGTGAAAAAAGATCAACTAAGCCACTTGAGAAAAAAAGTGGTTTAGCTTGACTGACCTGTTTCGAATAGAAACCACATTTTTCTTATGTTTGATCCGTGACTCAACCTGTTGTAAGTACTTTTTTTCGTCTTACAGGTATTGCAATACAAACAAGAGAAAGAAGGTGTAGCATCACCTCTTAATGAGCTCAGAAACGGCAGCATTTCACGTAACAGCCAAACAAAGGTCAGTCCACCTCACCAAATCACAAAAAATACAAATTTTTTTAAACTTTCTTTTTCTTAAGCTTTCGTTTATTATATGTGCAGCTTCTGAGATGGAATGACGAGCCAGAAATCATAAAAGAAAGTTTTGATGCTAATGAGAAGGAATCACTTCTGGAAGAAATTAAATCTTTAAGAACCAAACTCCAAACAGCACCCAACAAATCAGTCGACAGATTAAGAAGATCTTCAACCTCACTAATATCACAATCACTAAACCTAAGAAAAAGCGGCACAAACCTTAAAGGAAACGAAACAATAGAAGAGCTTCAAAGGGAAAGAGAAAGATGGATGGAAATGGAGAGTGAATGGATTTGTTTGACCGACGAGTTAAGAGTTGACCTGGAAGCCACACGACGTCGCTCTGAAAAGATGGAAATGGAATTGAGATTGGAGAAGAAATGTACAGAGGAGTTAGATGATGCCCTCATGAGGTCCATTAATGGACATGGTAGAATGGTGGAACATTATGCTGATTTACAGGAAAAGTATAATGAATTGGTGGAGAAACACCGGTTGATTCTGGAAGGGATAGCAGAGGTGAAACGGGCTGCAGCGAAAGCCGGAGCTAAAGGTCATGGGAAGCGGTTTTCGAAGTCGTTGGCGGCAGAGCTGTCGGTGTTGAGAGTTGAGAGAGAGAAGGAAAGAGAGTTGTTGAAGAAGGAGAATAGAAGTCTTAAAACTCAACTCAGGGATACCGCTGAAGCTGTTCATGCAGCTGGTGAAGTTCTTGTTAGGTTGAGAGAAGCTGAGGAAGCAGCAGCGGCTGCACAGGTACTTTTTAAACTACTCTGTTTACCTTTTCTTTTTATTTGTTCTTTTAGGAAGCAGCCAACCCGTTTTGGTTATGACCATCTTCTGTGTCCAACTGATCAGCCCATGGCTAGGTTCAGGCTTCATAAAGCCTGACCGATTTTGGTTCTGACCGTTTTCATTATCCGACTGATCTACCATGACTGGGTTCAGATTTCATAAAGCTAATGATTTTACTTGTTTATGTTAAAAACATAGGGGGAAGGTTATGTCTCAACCCGGCCTATTTTAGTTATGACTGTGTTTGTCCATGACTTGGATGACAAATCATAGGTTTTTATCTAACACAACGAGTTGGTTAAACATGTTGAGAGTCGCCTAATTTGTTCCTTAGTCAAATTCAAATGGTCACTTTTGTGTGTGTGACTCATATAACTTGTCAAAAATACAGTTTCCAATTTTGATGTGCTTTTTTTTTATGTGCAGGAGAAGTTCGCAACCGTTGAGGAAGAGAATAATAAATTAAAGAAGCAAATAGAAAAACAAAAAAGAAAGCACAAGATGGAGATGATTACAATGAAACAATATCTAGCCGAAAGCCGATTGCCCGAATCTGCATTGAGACCATTGTACAGGGAAGACTCGGATGTTAAAGTCAACGACGACGTTGATGATGAGGCCTGGAGGGCTGAATTTGGAGCCATATATCAAAACCATTATTAGATATCATCATTTTCAGAATTGGTTGAATATGGTTAACCACCTATAGTGGTTTGTTGATGACAACAGATTGTGTGTTTTTTAAGTTTGTATTGTAACCTTTTTAGATTTACCAATTTTAGAACATCTTCATTCAATTCAATATAATATAATTAGCTTTTCAATATTGGGACGAGTACAGATAAACAAACAGTTAGAACTGTCCAAAGCAAAGCAAATTAAATTGGCTGGTTTGAGACGCATATGATGACTGCTATAGGAACTAGTAAACAATGATTAGGTGATCGTTTTAATCTTAAACATCATATATTAGTACTAGGATGCAATTTCATCCGGTTATCATTTATGCATCTACTCAAAACAAAGTACCTATATTACCGATGGTGTATCTATTAGTTTGTCGCGACGAACGTTAAGAACGATTAAGGGTCCAAGGAAAGAAGGACGACGAGTTTACCATATTATCCAGCTACACGAGTATGTTAAGGACCCTATGTAACACGACGGCAAAAACGATCTTGGTTGGATCGCTGAAGGGCCCGATCGGGCGAAACGTTTCGGGTTGTAAATAGGCCAAATCAAGTCGAAACGGTCAGCGTATTTAATGAACCGATTTGGGTCGAAATGATCTAGGTCGTTAATGGGTTTGGTCGGTCAAAACGGTACGGGTCATTAATGGGCTGGATTGGGTCGATACGATCTGGTCGTTAAGGGGCTCGGTTGGGTCAACACCGTCTGGTTCGTTAATGGGCCAGATCGGGTCAAGAGGGTGTGAGTCGTTAACGGGCTTGGTTGGGTTGAGATGATTGGGTCGTTATCGGGCTTGGTTGGGTTGAGATGATTGGGTCGTTATCAGTGTCGGTTAAGTCGAAGTCGTTCGGGTAGGTTTGAAACGGGTTGGTTCGTTGATGTGCCTGATTGGGCGAAATAGTTTGGGTCATTAAAGGTCGGCTCGAGTTGAAATGGTTCAGGTCGTTAAAGGCAGTGATGGCAAGTGCGGTGGTTGCAGCGGATTGGGAGGTTGGCCACGATGGATGGTACTTGGGTGGTAGACGCGACAACGTCAACCGATCGAAGATTTCAATGAACTACTTGAAGTCCTTCACATGGTGGTAGGATTATGAATTACTTTAGTTAAAGAATTTTGATTCCATTTCCAATTAAATTCCTTTGCCAATAGAACATGATAAAGAATTGTAATCGATATTCTAATTCATTCTTTTGTTCAAAACGAACAACATAAGAAAAGAAATCCGAATTCCAACTATCCGGATTCTATCCTATTACGTGAAACGAACGCCATCTAAGATTTAAGAACTAGACCGAATAGTTAACATGACCCGGATGCAAACCTAAGCTAACTTGATATGTGAGTCACGTCACATCCCATCCATCAAGTTTTTTGTATTTCCCAAAAATAGCCGGAAAATACCGAGAACCATACGACATCGTTTAGCTGACGCCCACGGCCCACGACACAAGCTCAATATTTTATTTACAAATAGAAATAGCAGAAAACCTTTTCCTAGGGTTTACTTTCTTCCGGATAAACCAATCCAAACCCAAAACCATAACAAATAATAATAATAATAATAATAATATGGCCTCGACCACCACGCCGCCGGCCGACCCTACCGCTTCCGATTCCGGCAAAGAAACCCTCGACACCACCGTTACCGTTACTTCTGAACCTTCCGTTACTTCCGATGCCTTAACAACGGCTACCACTCAGGCCAGTCCACCCTTAGTTTGTCTTTTCCGCTTTGCTGGAGACTCTGCTGCTGGTGGATTGATGGGCTCTGTATTCGGTTATGGTAATCTTCATTATTATTCGCACTTCAAACTTATGTTTCTCTATTTTAATCATTATTTGATAATAATAATAATAATTATTGTTATGCGTTATATAAGACTTCATTTATACCAATTTTTGATTTTATTATTATTATTATTATTATTATTATTATTATTATTATTATTATTATAAATAAGAGTTCAGTTTATAATAATTTTGGATTTTTGATTGGGAATTGTTTGGTGACTAATTAGCCAATCACATCTTGGCTTAATTGCTGTTATGTTGTGTGAATGGTCAGTAAGCTCACCTAAATTGTTGTGTTAGAAGCCTTTGGTGTTTCCAAGTTTTTATCTTGTTGTGCCCAGGCTGTTAACTACATGCACTAGTTTCCTCGAGCTTGTAGCCGGGTTGGTTTTGGAGACGTTGAGAGTCCTAGGATTAGAGAAGTGGCATCGATTCAGGAAACTGTTTTATCGGGAAACTTACGTGTCAATGCTGATGAACGAGTTTGGTTGGAGCACCGTCTGTGTGGCTGCTCAGCGAGCTTGATTTATCTCTGATTCTCTCACGTGGTGGACTTGGGACTGGGTTGGTTTGGTTTCGTGTGGGCCGATTGGGGTTGTCGGGACTCAATCTGTTGATAACTACGCCTGTTTGAGTTTAATGACGTTTTTTTAATCCACATTTTGTGTGATTTGAGTAAGCTCAGCTACATTGTTGTTATCTGTCATTGGTGTTTAATCGAGACCCGTCATGTGATGGGCTTGAGTTGGTATGGGGTATGTTTGGCAAAACTAGCGGTGGTTGGTGGCTTTTTTTTTTTTTTTTTGAACGGCTAATTTCTCCCCTATTTTCTTACACCCCTTTATTGCCTCTTGCGAGGCTTGAACTCCTAACCTCTCCTTTGAAACCCAACACCTTTACCACCACACCACAAGGGGTGGGGCAAAAATAGGATTGGGCCGATTCTAACAGCTTTTTAAATATATTTTGGTGTTTGGCACAGTAGCTGTAGCTTTTAATAAAATGTATAAATTGACCAAAATGGGCATTAACTAAAAAAGCAAGTATGCATGTTTTTTTATTTTTTTAATGATAGAATGAGTATTTGTGTCATTTACTCATTAAAAGCTTGTAGTTTTTAGGAGCTTTTTCTTAAACGCTAGTATTAGTAGCAGCTCCTTCAACCAAACAAGGCTTTTTATTGAGTATGAGCTTTTTCTTAAAAGCTTGAAGCTTATAAAAGTTCCTTGCCAAACATACCCATGGTATGGGTAGTGGGCTGATTGAGTGTGCCGGGATTCAACCTTATGAGAACTACACCTTTATCGAGTTTAATGAGATTTCTTGTTTGTTTTGTGTGAATGGTCAGTAAGCTCACCTGCATTATTGTTAACTTCTTTGGTGTTCAAAATAGATTTTTTTAGACACTTTGTTAGCTAATATTGTCTGCTATGTTTATATTTGAACCAATGATTTTGAGTGAGGACCATTTGGAATATTTTAAAGTTCTAACCTTGGCATTTATTTTTTTTATCGGTATTTTGAAGGTTCTGGACTGGTTAAGAGACAAGGATTTAAAGGATCTTTTAAAGAGGCAGCATCATCTGCTAAGGTATTGATTCACTAGTAGACATTGAATTATAAAAATTATTGACTTCAGTTTTTTTTCCTGTTATTTAGTATTGATTATATTTGTAAATTATCATCAGACTTTTGCGATTCTGTCGGGAGTCCATAGTCTGGTTGTATGTTTCTTAAAGACGCTTCGAGGGAAAGATGATGGTACAACTTCTTTAATTTTAGACATGTATCCATTACACGATTAATCACACTACTTTAACTTTGTTTCTACAGTCATTAATGCAGGTGTAGCGGGATGCTGTACTGGCCTTGCTTTAAGTTTTCCAGGTATGACAATGATAATCCTTATTAGATAGTCAGCTACTCGCTGTAACATCATCATCATCATACTCAGTTAATCCCACCAATAGCAAAAGCTAAGGTAGGGTTTGAGGAGGGTAAGATGTAGACAACCTTACCTCTACCCCGTGGGAATAGAGAGGCTGCTTCCAGTGAGACCCCCGGCTCGATAGTGGTTTTGTATCAAGCCTTGGACATGTGTTATGTGTTTGATTTGTGGTCGTCATATATAACCTGTTTAATAAACAGGTCATGTTCCATTTACGATCCATTAACTCACCCATTAAAACTCGCCAACCCATTTTACACGTTTATAAATTGATCATGTAATGGTATTACGTTTTTTGATTGACGATTCAATCCACCTTTAAAACAAGTACATCGAATCATTCTCTGTATTTTATTTTGTTTTAATATATATATATATATTTTTTTTAAAGAGTCACTTTTATTTCTTCGTAGGTACACCCCAGGCTCTTCTGCAGAGCTGCGTCACATTTGGTGCGTTTTCGTTCATAATAGAAGGCCTTAACAAGCGGCAGCCTGCAATGGCCCATTCGTTTTCTTCTACGCCCAGAAGAGGTCAACAAGACCATGGAATACTTCCTCCATTGAGCTTTCCTCTTCCAAGTGAACTTAAGGAGTCATTTTCTTTCTTCTGCAAAACCATTGATCAAAGCCGCAAAAAGGCCAACCGTCGCCCTTAATTAACAGCTGAGGTTATAGCTCTTCGCTCCGGAACCTTCTAGAAGTTTCTGCGTGCACTGTCGTTTGTAAATTTGCAGTGACACGTTGGTTATGAGGCTCGTTTATTTATTTTTGTTGAAAAATTAAAATACCTTTCATGAATGGCATAACAAGGTTTTATTTTAAAGGTGAACCATTTCTCTTCTGTGAGCACTATCTGTATGGCTTTGCAAGTTTATTTGTGTTCTTTAAACAAAAATTTTGTTATCACATTATAATTATTTAAACATGATATAAACAAGTTTAAAACAGATATCTGATCATACCCTTATTAGTTGTTTTTCACCAGAAACTATTCTATGAGTTGCGCCAATGATAGCTTGTTAACGTCTATAACCCGTTTAATAAACAACTCATGGCACGCTTGACATGTTTAACACGTTTAATCAAGTATTAGTGTTAGCGTAGACATCCAAAACCGAACAGAAAATATAGACCTATATTTGATAGGATCAACCAGCGAACCCGTTTATGATCGTTTAACCCATTTATTTAATGATTTGTTTAATATGTTCATGATTAACATCTGAATTAGGAGTGCAAAAGAGCCGAGCGCGAGCTCAGTTCGATTCAAACCTTTTTTTTGTAGCTTGGGTCAACTCGTTAATATAAATAACAGGCTTGTTTAGGCTCACGTGCTAGCTCGAGCTTGACAGGTGAAGCTCAGGCTTAGACTCGTTTACTAAACAAGCTTATTTTTAGGTTCGGTCCGGATCTCGAGTTCGTTTAAAGTCGGCTTGTTTCAAGGTTTTTTTATCCGCATGTTGTGACATTAGGGCTAGCATAACAGGTTCTTAAGACACGAACACGAAACCTCTAAACACGAACACAACACGAAATCTTATCGTGTAATTTTTTTTTTCAAACACGAACACGAACCTGTGTATAACAGGTTAACACGATAAGACACGAGAAGGAACACCTAGTAAAACATGTTAATACGACAAGACATGATAAGAAACACGACAAGACACAATAACACATGTTAAGACACGAACACGAACAAGTAAAAAACAAAAACACGACACGAAAATAAACAGGTCTTAACGTGTCGACCTGTTATAGACACGAAAACTGTTAAGGCTAAACACAAAACCTATTAAAATCGTGTAAGTTTGCGTCAGGTTATCATGTTCGTATCTAAATCGCCACACGAACCGGTCCGGTTTCTACACGAACCGGTCCGGTTTCTACAAGAACCGGCGGTTCTAGGATCGGTTCCCCATCCCCACTAGAAAAACCGAACCGAACCGGTTTTAACTCAAACCGGTTTGGGAACCGGTTCCCAAAAACCGGTTTGGAACCGGTACGAAAAACCGGTATTTTTTAATAAAAAAAACTGAATTTTATGTTTAAAAAAATTATATATAATAAAATTATACAAAAAAGCTTCCACACATACAAATATATACCCATACACCTTAAAAAATTATAAAAATCAATAAAAGTTGAACTTTATGTAAAAAAAATAAAATTTTGTCTCGCCTTTTAAAAAAAAATGTGCGCGAAAGAACCGATTAAGAACCGAAACCAAATCGAAACCGGTCTCCGAAACCGGTCGTACGAACCGACGAAACCGGCCCAAAACCGAACCGGTTTGAAACCAAAACCGGTTCTGGCAAAAAAACCGATTTGAACACCTCTAGTCCTATGTAAGTCATGTGACAATTACGTCCCAAATGAGAAACCCCCATTCCGAATGTTTTGGGCCATAAGAATAACAATATATGTTATGGGCTGATACATGCAATGCTAGGTCCACCGTCCATCTGCATCAGCTATTATTAAGCCATTTTCAAACCCTAATTCCATCTTTCTGAAGTTGAGCTTGGAGGAGCGGCGTAACTAAGATCCATCTGCAACCATGGGTACCTACGCCTTTCATTCATTCATTCATTGATCTCAGTCACGTTTCATCACTGTAATAATAATGAGGATCGATTCATTGCAGGTATTAGTCGTGACAGTATGCATAAGAGGCGTGCCACTGGTGGTAAGAAGAAGGCCTGGAGAAAGAAGCGAAAGTAATCATTATATTAATATTAATATTAATATTAATATTAATAATAATATTATTATTTTCCCCTTTCTATCTCTTGTTGCTTCTATGCATCTTGTTTATTTAGGTGTTGATAATGTGGAGGATATTATTTTTTATGCATACAGAAGTAAATTAGACCATACTTCTAAGAATATTATCATTTTATTGTATAATGTGTCACTAAGCAATGCTGATTTTTTCTATAATTATATGTTGTAAAATTTGTGATGTTAGAAAGTTGATTCATTAGCAAGCAGGTAAGGATAGGGATGAGAGATGTAGTTTAGTTTAGTTTAGTTTATTGAATTTGCTATATGTTTTGTTTTCTAATTAGTAATTATCAGCATCAATAAGTAATAGGATCATAGGATGAGTTGTGAGGAACTGAGGAATTAGCATTACATTTCTCAGTCATCTGGCAGTCTTTAAGGGTTTTTTTTTGTACGGCGAATTTCAACTTTAGCGGGCTTGATCGAACCCCCTTGGGGAGCCCACTACCCTACTCCGGCCAGACTATGTTTGGTCTGGCGTACATTGGGGAAACCCAGTGTTTTAAAAAGCGTGCTTAAGCGCTAAGCGCATCTAGGCACTAATCTGTGCGCCTTATGTAACGCTAGGCGAGCATCGTACGAAAAGCGCAAAAAGCGCATGAAAAGCGCGCTTTTTTGGCCAAAAAAGCACAATGAAAGCGTGCTTTTCGTACACGGGTGTTTTTGTGTTAAAAATTGTTATACATGTAGCCAAAAGTGTTGTACATTTAAGTTAAATCATATATAAACCTTATTTGTATCTATATTTTGGGTAAATGATGCTAAAAACCTCTAATATATATAAAAAAATATATATATATTCGTCTTGCGCCTCGCGTATGAAAAGTCCACTGCTTTTGTGCGCTTTTTAAAACCAAGGGAGAACCCTATAGAGACCAGCTCCACGCAAGGGGAGGGCATGCTAGTTGCTCCTTGTGGGAGTTGAACCCGGGTCTCGTGAGTAAAACCAGGATGCCTCAACCATGTTGCCATGGCATCATTGGCTTTTAAAAAGTTATTTTATAAGGTTTTTGTCTTTGATCTTGACTTTAAGTGAATGGCCGACCGTGTATTTTTTAGGCAGATGGTGTACATGTTTTTGTAAAGGAGTGTGCTGATCTCTTTTAATTTTCTATATTGATTTAGTGCAAAATTTTAAAAGTTTCTTATTTTGTTTAATATAGGTATGAGCTTGGAAGGCAGCCAGCCAACACCAAGATCTCCAGCAACAAGACTGTTAGGAGGGTTAGGGTTCGTGGTGGTAATGTCAAGTGGCGTGCCTTGAGGTTGGATACCGGTAACTACTCATGGGGAAGTGAGGCTGTCACGCGCAAGACCCGTATTTTGGATGTGGTCTACAATGCGTCGAACAATGAGTTGGTCAGAACTCAGATGCTTGTGAAGAGCGCAATCGTTCAGGTGGACGCTGCACCTTCAAGCAATGGTATCTTCAACACTACGGTGTCGATATTGGCCGCAAGAAGAAAGCAGCTGCTACTGCAGCCAAAAAAGAGGGAGAGGTATGCTCTTGTTTCTGATTTATTAGATTTAGTTAAAGTCATATTAGAGCTGGGGATTCAACCTGAAGTTTATAATAATATTTTTTTTAATCCATGCATCTCAAAGTTACTGTCGTTAACTCGTTACCACCTTACTTGGAGGGTGTTTGGGATTGCGTTTTGAATCTTATTTTTAGATTATTGCGTTTTGAAAACGCAGACAATCAGTTTTTTAGTGTTTGGGATTGCGTTTTGGAAACGCAGATAGTCAGTTTTTTAGGCTACCAAAACGCAATAATTTATAAGCAGCTTCATCCATGCTTTTCCAAAACGCATAATCTGTTTTGAATAATCAATCCCAAACGCCCCCTTGGTCACGAAAAATCTTACTGAAAACTACTTAGTCTGGACAGAATATTGTAAATACTTATCTTGATCAAACACTGAAATGCGATTGTTTCGCGTTTAAATTATTGCAATAACTAGACTTGTTTTAAGAAGCTTAACTTTAGCCAAACACTCAATGATATTGTAGTTTTTGAATCTTTTTCAGTAAGTTAGATTTTTTATTGTTGCTTATATTATATTATAATTTTTTTATTTTGATTAATTATTAGGAAGGAGAAGGTGCAACCGAAGAGGCCAAAAAGAGTAATCATGTTGTGAGGAAACTTGAAAAGCGTCAAGAGGACCGCAAACTGGATTCTCATGTTGAAGAACAATTTTCCAGTGGTCGTCTTCTAGCTGCCATCTCATCGCGCCCTGGCCAGTGTGGTCGCGCTGACGGGTAAAAAAATTTTTTCTTGATATTCTTCTTTTTCTTTGAGTGTATGTCTTGTGTCTTGGAAATAAAGTATAAAATTCCAAAATAACATATACTTTTTACATATAATAATCAGATACATATTGGAAGGGAAAGAGCTTGAATTCTACATGAAAAAGCTCCAGAAGAAGAAAGGGAAGGGTGCTGCAGCTTAAAACAGTCTTTCTTTATAATAGATTTGTATTTTTTTTCTATTTATATTTGAGGAATGACATGACTCAGCAGTTTTGTTGACTTTTGTTAGATAGGTTTGACTTTTGTTATGTTGACTTTATAATGGGTGCTCTTGTGCTGTGTTGCTTGTTAGATAATGCCTTATCGGTAGTTTGGGCCTTTTGGGGTGGGTTGTTAGAGATGACGGGGCACCAGTGGGTCCTGTTTGCGCCGCCGACACGCCATGCGGTTAGGCGAGCGCAATGGCGAATCTTGACCCGAAACTTCGGGTGGTCGGAAGTCACTAGTTTTGGGGGATCGAAACCTTATATACCAAAAAATTTCTATACGAATACTATATAATTAGAACTTTTGAGTGAAAATTCAGGGGGGTTGGCCGTCTCTCCCCGCCTCTTAAAAGAATCGCCCCTGGGCGAGCGGCCTTCTTTGGGTAAAAATGAGGGTAGTGGTGCAAGTTATTTCTTGGTGTGAGGGTACTTAAGGGTAAAATTGAGGTGGCGGTACAAGATTAGTGGGTGTTAGGCTAGACGATGGTAGTGCCCCATCCTCCCTTAGAGAAAAAAAAACCCTGAAAACGAAGACTACTTACTTTTAACACTTGAAAGCAGCCAATCTTTTCAATAGAGATAGAGCAAAGTTGCTATAGGAAGAACAACTGGAAAAGGATGATTGGGAAAACCATGACTGTTGATGGTAGAAGAATGGGTAGGCCGATAAGGAACGTCTGTAGAAGTACGAGCAATCAAAAGTCTAAGCATCGAGTGTGTAGAAGTTAGGGCGAAAGGGCGTGGGACTCGCATCTAGAGGCTGGTTTTGGGCTTCGTTGGTGGGTTGGGGTTATAGAACGAGTCAACAAGTAAGCTCACCTTTGCTCGAAAAACTTTGAAAGAGCCAAATTAACTCGAGTTTTTAAGGCGACGTGTTACATCCCACAATATGATGAAGCCACCTTAGTAAAACCCCTATAACTCATCATCATCATCATACTCAGTTAATCCCACCTATAGCAAAGCTAAGGTAGGGTCTGAGGAGGGTAAGATGTAGACAGCCTTACCTCTACCCCTAAGAATAGAGAGGCTGCTTCCAGTGAGACCCCCAGCTTGATGTGGTTTGGTATCAAGCCTTGGACATAAGGCACATAACACTTAGCAATCGGGACAAACCCGATCGGTGCATGTACCCCTTTGTCTTTTGGCTATCCACGCCACCACATGATGCATGATTAACCGTCCGTCGTTTTTAACGTTATTTTCACGAAATTAGTAAAACCCCTATAACTAGAAAGCAGAAATGGGGTGTAACTGAAACGAAGCACTAAAAATAAACCCAAGGCCCCAACGATTACAAACATCAAGAAGAAGGTATGCATATCAGTGTTGGTTGAAATGATAATCTACAAATATATGAGAACTAATTTGAAAAAAAAAAAAACAAAACGAGTCACTTTCAAAGGTAATTGATAAACAAAGATTTTAAGTACAATTACTAATTAACCTCAAAAGAATAATTACGAGTTAATACACTACCGACGAACATAATTAACGCATACATAAATTTACCAGCGAAATATGGTGTGGTTAACTGGTGACGCTTTTGTAATCAACTTAAAAACACATGTATAATGAAGAATGAAGACATTATCAACATATACTGTGTTTACCGGTCAATACAAGTTATACAAGGGAAAGTGTAATGTGGTCACCAATAAATATATGTATTTACAAGAGAAAACATTGCATTATTTTTTTGACCTTAACATATAAAAATGATATATTATCTTAGCAATTTAATGGAGATAAATTTGAGGTTGCCACTTTCCACTATAATTGAAATCTAACGAGTCATTTTTAAACCTTTTTGTCATGTGGAGCGAGTTGACGACGCATACTACATCACCATTATCAAAATACAATTTTAAACACCCAAGGGTGGGGAGCCCCTTGGGTGTTACCAGTTTAATGCGAGTTTACCACTATTGCCTCTTCTATTTAATTTCCAAACCTAATAAAAAAATACACTTCACCCAATTTTGATTTAATATATTTATTATTTATTTAATTTAAACATTAGTTTAATAAAGTATTTAGTTAAACCATTACACACTTACTTTGAAAGGTTTAGTTAGTTAAAGCCTTATTGCCTACGTGACAGTGAAATAAAATAAACCCCACTACAGAGTCTAAACATCATATTTAAGTTTCAACGGATGGTTTTCTAGTCCATGAATCACAATGTTCCCTTTTTCTCATTCAATCATCAAAGGCCAACCAGATCAATTTGCTGTTAATTATTTAGTAGCACTCATTTGGTAAAATATAACAATAAATGATCCTTTCCCAACGTATATATAACAACAATTACAACTCTTTAATTAAAATTACACTAAAAACATGTTTACAACCCTGTGACCCTTCCGTAAAAAGGTGACACGGGCAGAGGTGAAGCATAGTGGAGGCCTGAAGGTACCTCGGCCCCCGCCGTTTTTTGATGTAGTGGTGGAATTTTTGCGATTTTCGTAGATAATTATTATATGAATTGAGTCTAGCCCACCGATTTGATCTTCCAGCCCCTACCGATCGGAAAAAACGAGTCCGGCCCCCGCTGATTCGATCTCCAAGCTTCGCCACTGGACACAGGTCGTACCCAACTTACACAGCTTTAAGCGTATCCAGAATGATAGATGTTTTTAGCAGATAATATACAAGTCGTGTAAAAGTTTAATGATTTCAACCCGCTAAACCAACACAATTAACACCAGATCAGCGGTGCTTAACATAGGAGATATGATTGGCATAACAGAGATCTAAACCAAAATACCGAAAGCAATAAACAGATAAAGCCAAACAACTAACTGTTAAGGTACACAAAATTCACAACATATGTTCCCCAATCTCAACCGTTTGGATTTCAAATTACATACTAGGAGCAAATTTATACTTACAAAATACTAGATAACGACAGCCCGGAATGGTTCAAAACTCTCTTCATAACTAATCTAAACTAAGCGTGCGAATGTCACCAACATAGGAGATATGATTGTTTCAAATCATGAGAAAGAGAACCACGGCGATGGCTAGAGAAGATAGCAGAATCCTGGCGGCGGCTGTAGGTGGTTGCCCGCCGCTAGGTGATGATGTTGAATTACCAGCTGGCGCTGGTGCCTTCTTTGTGGCGGGTGGAATAGGTGCATCAGCCACGGTAAGCATTGGGTTGGGGGCCTCAGCTGGAGGCATCATTTGTGGTGATATGATTTGCAGCAACTGGCCTGGTTTAGCGGGTTCCATGTATGGTGGGGTCTGATCTGGTGCCAAACCTAAACACCGGTTACCTGCATTTGTAAAAACAAATAGTAATAAATAACTCCTAGAAATTACAAGGAAATGGTCTCTTGGAAAACAAGAAATCACACACAAAACTTGCGAATTTGGATCGCATTATTTCTAAGACTCAAACAGGACAAATAGTTGAGGGCGGGTCAGATGGGTTGAAAGCCATTCAAATTGTTTTCAAATGCATAAAACCTCCCAAATCTTTATAGTGATGATGATAGGTTAGATTATTGTCAAAACAATGTAGTTTTTGTAACCATACCCAACACATTAATTATTTATAAAATTAGAAATAAATTAAATACAAGTATTTATGGTCCCGGAATGGCCGACCTTTTTCAACTCATACTAAAAAATTAGTTGCCTTGGTTGTTATGACCGTTTTATTAATACAGTTATCAATGTAATAATACGGTATTAGTTATAATCAATATACTCATCATCATCATCATCATACTCAGTTAATCCCACCTATAGCAAACCTAAGGTAGGGTCTGAGGAGGGTAAGATGTAGACAGCCGACCCATTTCTACCCATACTTGTATTCTCCTGTTTCAAAATGAATGTGTTTATGGGACCGGAACGGCTGACCTTTTTCAACCCGTACCAAAAACACACTTGCTTTGTCTCGATATGTCGGTTTTAATTAATACTTAGTTATTAATGTAATAATATTGCATCTGTAATTAAAATTAATGTACTAGTAATTTATAATAACTCATAAAAATGGACAAAAAATGTTTGAATGTCAACCCAAACCATCCTGGCCAACCAGTTTTGACCCATCCAACCCGTTCATCTTTCCACCTGTAAATAATGTTCTTATCTCTTGTCTAATTCTTCACAAAAAGCATATTTGGACTGATAATAAACAAGTTCATTAAATAAAATAAACTTACTTCTGTATCGGGCTGCAGTAGCTGGATAATCTGTAACAACACCATCAGCATTAGCTCCCAAAACATACGAATTTATTTCAACATATGGGTCAGAAAAGAAATCCCATGGCTGTGAAACGAACTCATTATTCATAAACTGTACATAAACCGGTAGCTTAAATGCCTGAAGCTTTGCCACAACATCCGTTTGATCAACAAGAAACCCTGCATTTCTAAGGAAAACCGATTCTTTTCCCACAACAACCGAGTTAGCAATCTCACTGATTTCTGAGATTGTTGAATTTAGGGCATCGCGTATATTTTCATTAACTTCATAAACAAGCTCGTGCCTGTTGCTTTTTGCCTTGAACAATTTCAAAACCCCGCCATCAGAAGATTGGATTAATATTTTCTTGGTTTTTTTATTTTTGTAAGTGGATTTATTCAGTACATCCATCACAGCATCTACAACACTTAATCCTTGATTTGCTGCTAGGTATGGTGCATTCTGGATGTTAAAAGAAGCAAAATAATGTCAGTTTTGTTCAGTAAGATGGAGGTGGCAACATGAGCAGGTTGCTTAACAGGTCAAAACAAATCGTTTTTAGTATGGACGAAAGCAGGGCAGTTCGGGTTTGAATAATCTGAAAACACCTTTTTGTCCATTTTTAAGAACTTATTAAAGATAATCACTGCATCGGTAAGGGTTATAAATACAATATTATTGTAGTAGTGCTTAAATCTTTGAATAAAAAAGAATTATAACGTTGTATGCATGCATTAAACAAGACTGTGTGACCCGTTCTCATTTTAGCTAAATCTTTTTATTAGACCCTTCAGCATAAGATACTACTCAACTTGACTCATTCATAAGTAAATGGTCAAATTGCCACCTAACTACCTAAGGAAAACAAGCAAACCTTAAACAATGAGCTATTCTAAGTGGACCAAAGTTTTCATAAGAATCAAGTTAATTGGGTCTTAGAATGAACATATAACTGGTTTAAAACCAAGAATGGACAGAGCATATTACTGAGTTAATTTTTACTACATTCTGTTAGCACTCGATATAACAATTCGTACAATAAGTTATGTCATTTTCTATATCCATACTCCATGGTCACCAACTCAAGTTATTTTCTACTCTTTAAAAGATGCACAAAAGACAATAAGAGCGTAGACTTACCTTAATATTGATCAAGACACCAGAAATAGAAGTAGCATTACTTGCAAAGTTCAAAAAGTCAGACAAGGTCATAAGCTTTCCATCATTTTTGAATTTTGGATTCCGCAACAAAGTGTAGTTCTTATATGTGTTGAACATTGCAGCTAACAACATAAGATATAAAAAGAAAGATCAGGATGAGAAGTGTAGAAAGATGCAAACAATGTGACTATTGCATCGCATTATAAATGAGAACAGAAAGGTAGACTAACAAACAAGAAAACAAATACTTATGCAAGGTCTGAGGCTCTGAGCTCAAAACATTCATATTCTTTTCATGAAGACGAACGTTAGTACGAAACTACGAATGTAACTATATAGATTTTAAAGACTGGAAGAGACACTTGAGTTAGACCCCTCAAATTCTAATAATTGACAGACAACCCCTAACATTTCTAATATATCAAATATGTAGTTTTTTACTTAACAATCTTGTAAGCTCAAAGTACAGGTTTAATTTCTAAACGAACTTCTGCAATGAAAATTTTGGAAGATCATAAACCACTTTGCGGCACATGCCAAGTGAACTCAGAATATTTTTTGATTACTGAAATGAGACGTAAGTGAAGTTCTGGCAAAATCTTTTTGGTAATCCAGGTGATTGATTAAAAGATACTGCTGTGTATTTATTTAACATTAAAAGTACATTTCAGGTAATATTGTCTTTTTGTAAAAACATAAAATTTACACACAATTGTTATAATTTAAATATTTCAATAAAAACAAGTTAGAAGGTTGTATGCATTAAGAATAGACTCACGAGTTTCAACATGTATGATTTGTTTATCTAAACTATCTGATTTGACCCATTCATAAGCAAATTGGTCGAAATAGAACCCTATAGTAATATATAACTGAAACAGAATGGTGAGTAGATTACTTACGTTGCAAACTCTGAATCTGGCTCCACGTGAGGCTGAATGTGTATATTCCAGGACCTTTCTGAAGCTCAGGGATATTTGATGTAAGATTGTTAAAACCTGCCTGTGCAACTGTTGTTCTATCAAGTAGATTTATAGAACCTAAACAAATAGGTGTCCCGTCACTTGTGATTTGAACAGGGCAGTCTATAATATCTGCACCATCAGAAACGGCTTTTCTATATGCCAAATCAGTGCAACCGGGGTAGTCCCCACTTGCTCCTTCAGATGTGATGATTAATGGTTTTGCTGAAGCAAGAACAAAAGATAAGCTATTGGTCAGCCAGGTTAAAAGAGGTCGTTTTTAAAAGCTTTATAATAAATTAATACGCTAAGTTATTACAAGTTATTACAATAATAACTAATAATAAATGAAGGTGTTAGTTATAACAAAAAACGATATTATAAGTTATTACAATAATAATCCAATTATTTGGATAAAACTATCTAGGAGGCTTTATGCACTAAAACAAACTTTGAGTGACTTCCACCCATTCGCCCGTTTGACCCCGTCCCCTTTTAGCAAACTTTTTCTTAAACCCATTTGAACATCTGATATAAAACACAACTCAAATTAACCCATTCATAAGTAAATGGATCCAAATTGCCATCTCTACAAAATAGCCTTTTTCAAACATCTTAGTATAGGAACTAATTAACCATAATTTGCCCTTGTTAAAAAAAAAATACTGTTTAAAGAGACTGACCTTGCCTAGATTGATCTTTTCCCAAGTTAGCTAAGCAATCTGCAAGGTTAAGACAATAAGAATCCAAAGAAGAATTAGGGACTCACAACTCCAACAGGAATTTAAATATCTGTAATTGTGACATTAATGTTCAACCATGAGTGGTCTTATATATAAAGAGAAATATCAAAATGAGAAGTTGGTGTATAAACTTACCAAAAGCTGATGATGGAGTAATAGGGTTGTCAGACAGAACACCGTCCACAGTGAACTTTCCATTATCAATGAATGAGAGATACTCTGATACAGGGTCATAACTGTAGTTATATGCAAATGGCACATCATTCATAAAATCAGAAGCAAAAATTTCAAGACCTCCTTGTGAGCATCTAACACTAGTGAGGTAGATGGTTGCAGATATAAATCTTTATCCACAGGCCATATATATGATTTAGGAACAAGAATCCCAGAAGCAAATGTCTTGATAAAAGTCAAATTAGTCAAAAGAGAACCATAGGTTTGGTTGGTTGATGGCTCAGTTTCGTCCTGGCCTAGGAAACGGAAAACTAGTTTGGTTTTGCTTGCTTTGAATCTTGCCACAATACTTCTCAGAAAGTTAACCTCGGGAGATGATATGTAGTTAATAATAACTTTTCTTGATGTGCTGATAACAAAATTTTTCATGCTCAACTTGTGTTGACTGTAAAATGCATCATGCTGCAAGAGCATAAAGAGAATGATTGTTAGTAACTAGTGGTGATGATTTTACAACCTCCTAACGTCCTAAGTTTAATTTTAAGGTATGATCATGCAAAAATAGCCTTGTTCATTGAGTTTTTTTTTTCATAGTTTTGCAGACTAATCATGCAAAAAGGGCCAACTAGTTAAAACTAAGGCCTAGGGACCTTCTTGTCAAGTTTTTGTAAGTTAAGGACTCAAGGTAGTTAACCTTGCAAAAATGAAATCCATGAACCTATGTGTAAGCTAATAATCACCTGAATGTTCAGCCACAGTCCAGGTGGTTTCACTAGCTCAATAACATCATCAACAGCTAGTATTTTAAATGATCCATCAAAAACCGGACTTCGAGACAAGATGCCTTGTGCTACTGTTGCAATACAAGATAAAATTGTGAGTAATGGTAAGACCACAAGGGCGTTCATGACAACTGAAAATTTGATATTAAATGTGACATGTTCTCTCTATTCTCTTATCTTTATTTAAATATTATCACTATATTGTCATGCAAAATCTGGTGCATTTGTATTCAGGTTGCAACACAGAGCAGCATCAATGGAAGTTTCAATTTATTGTCAAAGTTATATTTGACATTAAGTTGCAAATTGCAATATGGAGCAGCACCAATGGAAGTTCCCATTAAGAAAGCGTATATGAATGAAACCCATTATCTATTGTGCACAATGTCTTTTCTCTTACAGATTAAGTATAATATGTTCAACTTACAGGTTACATTGTCTAGGTCAGCAAGTGAGAAATCCACAGAAAACCATCCCGACGCAGGCACCCCATTCACGAGGTAGGTTTTGTTCCCCATCTCATAAACCGAAGAAATTGTTGTACCATTCTCAATATTAAGATATGGAAGGCAAACCCAGCATTATCACTGGTTAATTGCACATCACACCATAAGATCATGTCAGGTAGACCAGTAATCAAAGCAAAATTGTAAGCACTGATGCTTGAGTCAGGAAATAATCCTGAAAACCCACCGCGTGCAACAACCAAAGGAGGATCTCCTGCAAAACGTTAAAAGGTATACTTCAGATATAAAAACATGATTTAAAGATAGCTAAAGTTTGTACTTAAATTACATATACATGACAACTTGCAAGTTGCATCAACCAACCCTGAAATTTGTATATGATACAAACAACAGCCGTTAAGATGATATTCACGAAGCATCAGACCCAATACTCCCATCAAGTTGAAGCATCAACCCTTGGTATAGAGAGTATACACTTCATTTAACAGAATAATTACTACAATTCACATATTTAGATATCCTATCTAGTAGCTAAGCTTCTTTAAGAATAAAATGCTTCAGAAGTTCCCCAAAGCAAAACATAATTGTTGTCGAAACCAGTTACGTTTTTAGTAATACAGTTAAAATATCTTGTTACTTAGAACTTCAAACAGAGAATTGATGGCAAAACGAAATAAACAAAATCATAGGCATTAAGGATATTTTAACTTTTAAACCATCTAACCTTTTATGCATAGATCTCTCTATATAGAATCAGATCACAAATTCACAGCTCATTTTACACAAATCCTTCGATCGTTCAAACTTTTTAAATCCTCTTTCTACATTACAATACTAAAACTGAGTTCAAACACAAATTCACCTACATTCTCACTTCCACAGCCCTAATCCTCCAGAAATCAAAATAATTACAGAAACAAATCATGAAACCCTATCTAAACTTCTTTCATGATTAACATGCAATAAACAGAACCAGTAACCGTAAAAGCCAGTTATATATCTAATACAGTCATAGTTCATTCAAATTATCTTATCATTCACAACTTCAAAAAATCAATCAACCGTTAACAAAATAAAAAAAAACTTCAGAAGTTCCACAAAGCAAAACATAATTGCTGTCGAAACCAGTTATATTTTTAGTAATACAGTTAAAAATATCTTGTTACTTAGAACTTCAAACAGAGAATTGACGGCTAACGAAATATCAAAATCTTCTATGCATAGATCTCTCAGAAAGCAATAGATCACAAATTCACATCTCATATTACACAAATCCTTCAATTGTTCAAACTTTTTAACACTCTTTCTAGTTTTACATTGCATCACTAAAACTGAGTTCAAACACATATTTCCTACATTCTGACTTCCACACCCCTATTCCTCGAAAATTAAAATACGTTCACCGCAAAACCCTACCTAAACCTTCTTTCATGGTTAACATGCTTCAAACCTCCCCAAAATAGTTATAGCATCTCATTATTAACAACTTCAAACAATCAACCTGACGGTTAATAAAATTAAAAAAAAAAAAAAAAAAAAAAAAAAACTCATTCGCATTAAGCTCGTTTCGTTTCACACCGTCGGATCTTCTATACATAGATCTTCTAAAACCTAACAGATCACAAATCCACATCTTATTTCCAAACCTTATATTTACACTCATTACATTACTCTACAATAAAACCACTAAAATCGAGTTACAACACAAACAAAAACACATGCATTCCTGATTCCAATAGCCTAAATCATCCGATATTAAAATAAACTGAAACAAATGAGACGATTGAACAGAAAGAGTAAAATCAGTTGATGTAAGTAAGTATGGATGTATGTATTACCTCTTAAGGTTAACCATGGAGAGGTTTTGGTAGTATTAGATCCTTGAGCAGCGGTTAACGATACGGAGCAGATGAACAGGCTGAGTAGCCACAGGAGCTTCCACATTGCAGGAAACTCGAACGGAGAGATTTGTGTTGTGTAGAGTGAGAGATTTGAGTGACGAAATGTATATATTAATATTATTATATTATTATTATTATTATTATTATTATTATTATTATTATTATTATTATTATTATTATTATTATTATTATTATTGTTATGTATCAGTGTAGCTTTCTTTTTTTGCAAATCTATTAGTACAGCCGGTGGGAAGATGTACGCAATCATATGCTGTTGCTTGGCTCGGCTCGGCTAGCTGAGCTTTCTAGCTTTTTTTTTTCTTATGTTTTTTATTATTTATTATTTATTATTATCGGTTAGCTAACAGCTTATAAAATTATATTTCACGGTTCATGTAAAAAAAAGTGTGTTGCGACATGTGGGGACTAGGGGTTGATACCCCTAGAAGAGGAACGTGTTTTCTTCACGTATTGATGGGTGATATCACTAGGTTATAACATTTTGCTTTAAAAATACCAACCATGAAATTAAAATGATGATTGATTTGGAATGTTCAATCAACTTAAACTGGGTCATTAACATCCTTAATGTATGAACGGACATATTACACCCTTAATGGATGAGCATAAAAAATGGTTATAATAAACACCGTTTATCCTATACAAAGTTTGAATAAGATAAAAGTTACAACTAAAGAGATTAAAAGTATCAAAACACATATTAGCGGAATGATAGAAGGTATTTATTTTGGTTGACATCGTTATAATTCTTATGCTTAATTGAGTGTCTGTTAAATGTTTACCGTTCATAATATATAAAACTATCGTATTTTTGAAATAGTTAAAAAAAATAATTTATAGGCAGAGTTTTTTTTTTTTTTTTTTTGAAATTTTAAAGATTTCATTAAACCAAAGACAGTCAATTACAAGTGATACGTAGGTAAACGGGCCACAAGTTACGTCGTCACCCCTTTTTATATTGCAAAACCTACTCTATTGAAAATATAGTAGTTAAATGATAAAAATCTATTAATATATATAAAAGAATTGAACATTGCTGACGTGGCGTGCAATGGTGCCTTCAACCTCTTCATGAAACTGCCACGTGGCATCATAATTGAAAGAATTTAGTGTTTTTGAATTATTTCTTTTTTTAATTAAAAAAAAAGATAAACATAAAACCTTAAATTCATCTCTTTATCTCTCAATTCTCAATTACTAAAATTAAATTGAGTTATTTTAGGAAAAAAAACAAATTAAAAACAAATTTAAATTATTCTCTCTTATGTTCCTCCCATAATTTTTAAACGTTAATATCTTTTATATTCGAGATTTTTTAAATAAAAAAATTACACCAAATTAACGAGCGTTTTATTATCTTTCCAACGATTACCATAGTGCTATATAAAAAACGGAGAAAAAAAACGACTATTTTTTGTGGGTTATGTTCATACAGAAAAAAAAAACACAAAGTGTTTAAGTTATTCATTAATCATGTTTTTTCTTTTAAACCAGGTTCTTATCTACGATGTTGAAATTCAGCCCAATCGTCATGCTATCATTGGAATTTTACTCTTCTAAAGATGGATAGGTATACTTCATCAAGAGAAGCTAGGAGAAAGAATCGCGCAACACTGCAACACATGGTGTCACCTTATAGCAAGGTTATTTTTTATTTATTTAATTACAAGAGTAATAATTATTACTATTAGTATTAGTATTATTAGAATGGTTATATTTTTCAACCCACATCTTGAATTCTACATCTATATAAGTTAAAGTCAAATTGTAAAATATTTTAAATTACGTGAATATGATTATATGTTGAAGGTTATCCTTTTAATACTGTATTATGTTTAATATGGTTTATGCTTTTTATTTTTTTAACTTTTTAAATAAATGTTTTTTAACTAAGATTTATTATGTTTAAGTTATTTACTCTTTTCGTGATTTGAGTTTTCTTCTTTTACTATTTTTTATTATTTTTTATTAAATCATATTAAATTTTTCAACCCCGGGACCTTCCCGGGGTAATCAGCTAGTACTATAATAGAGTAGACATAACTTTAACAATTTATTATAAAATATAAATTTATATTTATAGATAAGAGTTCAAATAAATACATCATAAGAAACTTAAATAGATTGTTCAAAATTTCAAATATCTACACAAATTAAATTAAACTAGAAACATAATATTTTTGGCTTTGGGGACGTGAAGCTATTTTAACATTATGCCAGCTTTACCCCACAAAATAAGTTGGATAGCAATAGTTTGGGACAGAGCCGACTTCACGAGCCGCCGAAGCCGGATAGATAAGCATTGGACTGAACGACAGCTGAGCATGGGTCCGCGGACTTGACCACCTGCCAAGCTGCCTACGTGAACTGACGAAAAAAATATATAATAAAATTAATAATCTTACTTAGGGGGGGGGGGGGGGGGGGCGTTTACCATTTAGTTTTTCAACTTTACTGATTTGTATTAATTCTGCATTGCTATATCACTTCACTGAAACAATTTTTTAAGCTGCATTGCTATACTTACTATAATAGGAGAGTCGTGAGTAACATAAGAAAGTTGAGTTGTCAAGTGGGGAGATAGGCCAACAATGCCCGTGTGATGCGAAAAAATGATGTCATTAAACAGCTTAAAATATTTAGAAAAATATGTGGGCCACTTGGATTTACCACTGTTGAGGTTAAAAGCAGGGGTGTTCAGAATTCGATTCGGATTCGAAAAATTCAAAATTCGACTTAGTTCGATTCGATTACCAAGAATTCGAATTCGATTCAATTCGAATTCGAGTCCAGTAAATCGAATACGAATCTACTACGAATTTATGATTTTAAATTCGATTCGAAATTCGAATAAAAACTGTAAATGTATGTTTTTTAAATATATACACACATACACATTATTACATACACAAATATACACATTGAAAAAATGAACTTTTAAATTTTGGTCAAACTATAAGAACCCATAGTCTCTACAACTTTTACCATAACCATATTTTACATATTTACCTTATACGTCACCAAACTCTAACAAATTATACTCTCTGTTATTTTTACTATTCTCGTATTTGGCATATTGTTATTTATCAATTTTATAGATTTGTATTTTATATGTTAAAAATAATGAGTTTGTATTAGCTTTAAAACTAAAAGTAAAACAATTTATTTTTTATGGTTAATTTGAACAAAATCAAATTTATTCGAATTCGAGTTTCTTATTCGAATCGAATACGAATCGAATAAATTGAATTTTAATCGAATACGAATTCAAGTAAAAATAATAAAAATTCGAGAAATTCGATTCGAATAATTCAAAAATTCGTTATTCGATTCGTTGAACACCCATAGTTAAAAGCATCTGTTTGCTAGCCTCGATTTACGAACAACTGTTCAAACCAATAGCTGAAGGAGTTTGTTAAACAAGGGAGTATGTTTCTGGTTTCCCTTGCAAGCATGAAGGTGTTTGTTAAACTGTTATGAACTTGGTTATCTAGTTTGGTTATTAATGTATTTTGTTAAACTATTATGAATTTGGTTATGTATGATCGTTATGTAGTGTTTATGATGTTTGACTGTTATGTAGTGTTTATGATGTTTGACTGCCATGGTTCAATTATGAATGTTTGTGTTTATGATGTTAAAATGTTATGATGTTGGTTATAAATGTTTGTGTTGATGCAGTCAAACTATTAAGATGTTCGTTATGAATGTTTGTGTTGATGCAGTCAAACTATTAGCAGCCTTTATATCAAACTCATTCAAGTCCCTGTCACACCCCGCCAAGGTGGAAACACGGGGATGTGATTCGAAAGGTTTTCAACCACAAGGTTTGAGCAACACACAACTTAATTAAAATATATACCATCAAGAGATGGATGATGTCATAAATTATTCAAATTAACATAACATTGTCTGAAATTAAGAGATTGTCTGGAAACGCATGACTTAAACACTGAAATGACGTATGACTGACAAAACCCGATCCATGACGGTACCACCTCGTGCAAGCTCAAACATCTCTCCCAAGTCCCCGTTCTCCATGGTCAATTACCTGAAAAACATGCATAAAAGATTTGTCAACAATAATGTCAGTGGGTTCACAGGTTTTAATGTACTGTGTAAAGTGCTTGTGTAATTTGTGTATGACCAATCATAGGCTAGCTAAGCAAATGATTACTATGCAAACCATTAGTCCCATAACCAAACCTCTTGACTGTTGTGCCTCGCGCATTGTACAATAAAGACAACGTATGCATGATATAATACTAACACTCTTTTGTATGTAACCGGTTAGAGCGACTAACCAAGAGTGGGGGTGTCAACCCAGTAGATCTAGTAAAATGTCCCATGGCTTTTGATAGCTAATGGTTATAGTATAATGTAAGTACGATGACTTTTGAGCCCATGAACTAAATGTCTCATGTTCCACATGTTGATTATATTTCATAAGAACATAAGGTATAAACATAAGATTTGATCATGTGTACCTGATATGCGTAACCGTTTAGGAACCTCAGTAATGGAAGACACCATCATCTTGAATGGGTTCCCTTTAGGGTATGTAGATCTGATGGTTTGTGTGTTCTTGAGTTATGAACACAATGAGAGAGAGATATAGGGGATGGCTAATGGTGTTATGAATGTGTCAACCCTAATCTCATAATAACCTCTCTATTTATACATACCCAGGGGACACCCTAATAAGGCCCATCTAATGATAGTCCGCCCATCAAAGACATATCTGTTATTGGGCTTAGGATAATATTAATAATTGATCATCATAATATAAATGATTATAATGGCTATCGATAAATATACAAACGTTACATATATATATTCCAACATTCTCCCACTTAGCCGAGTAGTCATTTATTATGAGTATTACGTAAGTCTGCAGAGATTAATACTCATTTTAGTTCTAAACCCAAAATGTAGCAGAGAAATACAGCCGTTAAGTCTTTATTCGACTTAGGACCCCCATTAATCATACTACACCCAAATTTAAAACTTAACATTAGGGTCAATTAACGTTATGCCCTTAGTTGATTTGTTATATTATTGTCTTTATGCCATTATGCTAGCTTAGCATACTAATAGACAAACAAATCATAATGAGGAAAATTAATCATTAATCATTAGTCATAAGTCACTCATAGTACGATATGCAGTTATACATGGTCATCATTAATACCCTTTTCTCTTAGTTGGCCCTTAGTGAGACTTATGGGTGATAGACCTTTAGTTATTGGATCCATAAGCATATCATGAATGCATTCGATACAAAATTCTGATTTCCTCTATTTGTTCTTAATCATAAGCGAACAATAATTTCGTATCGAACTCTAATGCAGCTCCTCTCAAACTGTTACTATTTGAGAAATTAGGGCAGCTGACTTTATCACAGTAAGTCTTCAACTTAGTATTTATATGGAGTTAATAAGTTATGAGTCATCTGATAAATTTACCAACAACATTTAATGACCATTCTGTTGTGATCAGCAACACATTATGTCATGATAACTTAGGTTGTTGTTACAGTTCCTTATGACTCCTCCATAAGATAGTTATGTCTGCTAACGTTACGATATACCCCAAAATTGACACTTGATTTCCTTTGAATATAACAAAGTTAGAGTAAAAGTAGTCAATCACTTTAGGTTCTCTCTTCTTCTTTTGATTATAGTTTCTTGTTTTTTAAAGATATTGTAATGTTCCATTAGATGCTTTTCATCAATCTAGACAAGTCTAGTATCAAGCAATATGAACAATATCATAAACAAGCATAGATTTAAATTTACATCAGTCTTCTAATTAATGAAGCATAAGGTGATAATCTCAAACTATCCTATTATCCTCTAAAAGAGAGCAATGTTGTATGTTACATACTTAAGGACCCGATTAGAGTAAAACTTATGGGATAAAATTAATATCCCGTTGGGTCTATCTCGGTATATTTTGATTCCTATCACGTAAGAGGAATCCCCGATATTCATCATGTCAAAATTATGCATGAACAATGCTTTGACTTAGGTAACATATACTTGTCAAGACAAACGTCATATATGTAAGGACAAGTTTTCATTAGTTGCTCTCACTCATCTTGAGGTAGGTTCTTTAATCCACTTAGTTCTTGATGAAGAGAATTTCATTATGATTCAAACACATTTTATGCTTGCATCAACCCATACATGGATCTTATTGACTTACAGACTAAGTGTTCTTAACCTTCAGGTTTAGAACTTGCAGGTTGCTTAATGAACATGTAGGTCATTGTTATGGAAATTTGTCTTAATGTCCATCTAATGTGGCTCTTAGTTATTATGAGCTACTAGGACGGTAGTGATCCTCAAATAAATCTTTTGTAATACAGATAAGAAGATTCTTTGATAATCTAATCCCTCTTGAGTATAATCTTTTACAATCAATCTTATCTTACAACGTTCCCATTCGGATCTGGTTCAATTATGAATACCTTTAGGTTATTCAACCAAATCCTAAACGTTATATGGAATGAGTTTTGCTAATAATAGCTTTATTCCATTTAGAAGATTGATTGATACTAATGATTTAATTAGAAGAGGTATGATTAGTAAACTTTCCAAACATCCATTTTGTGTTAGTCAGGCATGATACTTAATCATCAAATTTAATGGGCTTTTAGACCCAGATGACTTCCTGAGTTGAACATTGGGTTTATTATGATACAAACTTAACTTTAGTTAAGTGTTTTTATTTTCAGGTATATAAGGAGCAACATTAGTTTCTAAGTGTGTAAGAGTTGGTGCAGTAAGGTGTACAAGAGGAATAATCGAAGTTAAATTCGGAGTTAAACTTAATGAGTCTCGAATTTTAATGAGTCTCTCCCCCACATCTTGTACTTCCGAAAAGTCATAATAAGGACTTTTACTGCTCCCACTTAACTTAGAGATCTTAATGAATCCAGCATTCTTAAGATCTA
Organism: Ambrosia x helenae; assembly: GCA_030844895.1. Taxonomy (NCBI): domain Eukaryota; kingdom Viridiplantae; phylum Streptophyta; class Magnoliopsida; order Asterales; family Asteraceae; genus Ambrosia; species Ambrosia x helenae. The sequence continues at coordinate 44,666 of JAUTDX010000148.1, read as the reverse complement.
ACATTTGGAAGATCCATAGATTTTAATAGAGAAAACAACCTAATGATGTTTATTGTCGTTTCTCTTGATGAGGATTACTTTAGTAAGAAATCTAAGTTCGCCCATATTTAAGCATCCACAAAACTTTGTTAGGAGTACGTTAAGTGCTAAGGAGACAAGTTGTGATAGGGCGTTGTCCAGTGCAAGAGGTGTAATTTGAGGATAGATCAAATTGTCGTTCCTCTCCACCTCTGTAACTTTTACAAGTCATAAGTAGGACATCTTATGCTCCCACTAATCTTTTAGGTCTCTTAGTACCTCCACATAATAAGTTTTAACAATGCGTGTGAACGAGAGTATTTCATATATTTTATACTTGATTTCCCTTATCGTCCAGATTTCATAAGAATTTGTAAGAACATACTTAGAGGGAATCTTATTAAGTATATATGAATTGATTTCTTTAATACTTTTGGTCTGTAGGAAACGGAATAGATACAATTAGATATTTATCTAAGCTCCACTGATGTCAATTAGTTATGACTTATGATGGAAACCCATTTATTCCTTTCGCCGTTTAATGTTTAGGGCGTTTAACACATGCTTTAAAGTCACTGAGAATGAGATTTGATAGCCAAGCATCCTTTAGTGACTTGGTCATGATTTCTCATGAATTTTGGTCTTAGTGGATGAATTGCATGGGTCTCATTTTCCTTTGTTAAATTCTCATTTTCATGATAACAAAGTTGTGAAAAACGTTATTGGATCATCTAGTTTTATTTCATAAGGTTTCTATTCAGATAATGACAACAAACAATATAGGAGTTTAACTTAATAGTGGCTTTGATTTGGTCATTAAAACCTTGTAACTATCAAAAAAATTGTAGCTTTTAGTATTGATACTAAATTTCGAGTAATCTCAAGAATATCATAAGGTATCATAAAGCTTCAACACTAAGATCAGTTATTAATGGTTAATAGACCCTTAATTTTGCCACTAACTCTTATCTTAAGTATTTGTTGAATTCTGGTAAGGAAGCGTATAAAACTAGACTCAACCATCATGTTTTAATTGGAATTCATTAGCATTTGTGGAGTTAAATATCCTTAATTAGTCACTACATATCTTAGCCAGTTGTTCTCTCTACTTATGGGTAATCTCATTGCTTATGCCTATTGATGTATTGTAAACGAACAACTTTTGACAAGTCAAGAACACCCGAGTCAAAAGCACGGAGCTATAATAATAATAATAATAATAATAATAATAATAATAATAATAATAATAATAAAGTAAAAAGAAAAAGAAAAAAAACGTGACCTTAGGTCGGTCAACCCAAGGCCCAAAACAAAGAAAAGCCTTTTTGAGGCAAACATTAATTGTGGAATGACTCTTTAAGGCGGCACTTGATATCAGAGGGAGAGGAAGGACTCGAGGGGAGGAGCAACGAATTCTTGGGGATTGCAGAATATTATTCTATAAGCCAGCCGCATATTATTACTAGGAGGCACCGGAACATTATTCGAGAAGGAGGAGCGGCACAAGATAATTGGAGCAGCGCACAAGACAATCAAATATTATTAGAGGAGGCAAGCCAGGGATCAAAGGTTCTAAGCCAGAGAGCGATTATTCGGGTGTCAATCATTCGGTTTTTTCGTTCTTTTATTGTCTTTGTTCTATACAATGTTTACTAAATTTTTATTTGGCTTTGTTTCTCTTTTCAAGATGATTTGTGGCTAAAACTTTTATAGCTACCTAGGCCAAGACAAATAACTATGTTTTGATTTGTTTTTATTTTCTATGGTTTTTGGAACGTGTTTTGGATTTATGATTCAGTAAAGATTTTGATTTCTCTAGATCTGGTGTATATGCGTATTTATTATTTTCTTATTGTCACTTATTCACTCCACTTACACTTTTGTGAATGTCTTTCATGTATGAGTGCTAGTTAGGTTGCAGACTTTGTGTAGCAACTAGTTTATGGTAAATAGTCGCGAGTTTACCATAGGAGTGGTATTTGGTGGTTAGAAGATTTTAGGTATTCTTCCAAGTTCAATAGTTGTGAGGTGAGGACTTGTTGGTATGTCTAGGTTGTTAGATTGCTAGGTTAGAGGCTTTGTGAGAAGATCTACCTAGTTTCCCTTTCAACTCCTGCATACCAAGTTAGATCTAGGCTTCAATAATTACCCCTTACACCTAGTGTAGTGAGGCTTTCGCGCTGTGAGGTAGATTGTCTAGCGGGTACTCGATCATAAGAGTTAGATAACCTGTGAGGGTTTGTACTCCAACCGGTAGTTTAACAGCACAAAAATATTCTAGGGTTTCCCCTTGAGAAGGGTCGAGGGTGTCTAGTTTATTCTTGATGTTTAGTATTTTAAGATCCCGGTTCCAAATCAGTTCCATAACCATAGAAGCTTATCAGGCATAGTTAGGAGTCTGGTCTAGGTAGTGTCTTGTCATCATCTGAATTCAGCTCAGTTCTCGTTTTTAGTTCAGTTTAGCTAGTTTTAGTTATTCTTTATTTTATTGCAATTTATTTTTCAGTAAAACCCCCCTTTAAAATAATAAATTAATTTAATAGATATTTAGGATAAGTAATCGAGTCTAGTTTTCGTTTTCCATTAGAGTCTCGTGGGTTCGATATCCGGACTTACTTTAGCTATACTAGAGTCGATAGGTTCACTTGCCTGTCAGTAGTTTAGTTTTAGAGAGTCTAGAGTATTACTAGGTGTCTAGTTTTAGGTTTAATTTAGTTATTTTTATTAAACTACTTTTAGCACATCAAGTTTTTGGCGCCGTTACCGGGGACTCTTGGCGATTGCGTTTATTAGCTTCGATTACACTTATCTGTTATATCTGTGCTACTTGTTGTTTGTTTTGAGTCTGTCTTTTATTTTTATTATATAATTATATTTTAATTTTTGTATTAATCATGTGCGAGATCTGTGGAGGACCCCATTTTACCGTGAAATGCCCAAATGCATCGAAGTATCCCCCAGGTTACCGTGCAAATACATATACCACGCCATATTTCCTGCAGCATCATTGGACAGAACTGAACACAAAAGAGGAATTTGATGAATGGCATAGATCATACAGGGAAGAGCGAGATAGGGAACGTAAGGCCATAATCGAGCGTCTAAATAGACCAAGTCCCATAGTTCTAAAGGTTCCTTGCTATGATAAAAATGGGAACTTAGTTGGTCATCATGTTGGCTCCGGCCCGTTAATCCCACTTCCCCCAGGAACAAATCTGCCTCCAATGGAGATGGAAACAGTTTATCTGCACCCAGTTTGTAGCGCTCCCCCTGAATCACAGTTAGAGCCGGGGACGAAAATGGACGTTGAAGTCCCACCTCCGGTGCCACAAGTTACTATATATGATTTCGGGAGTGACTCTGATGAAGAAGAAACGGATGAGGAAATAGTGATGGTTGAAGATGAGGTAAGTAAGGAACCATTATGGGAGGCAGAGTTTGGTGACGAGTTGGGTGATTTGCCTATTCCAGAAGTAGACAGAGATTTTGACCCAGTGGGTGACCTCGACATCTTAGAGGCATTATTGGAAGGGTACCCGACTGTGGAAATAAAAGAGTCACCAACGGAAGTTGAAGAAGAAGTGGTTGAAGAGGAAGAGCACCACTGCCGGCCCGTGAAGACTTTAGAAGATAGAGTGCCACTCGATCACCCAAAATCACGGGAGAAGGCGAAGAGGCACGTGGACCGACACAGGCTGAGGGCCAGGTGTTGTAGGGACAACAAGTCCCCGCATTACATGCCAAAAATCAGGTTTGGTCCAGGTAAATTTAAATATTGGTGGCTCGACCCATTTAAATTCGATAAAATATTTTTCAATTCCACTAGTATATTTTTGTTATTTAATAAGGACCGGGTGGAAGTAAACGGGTTGGATCGGGTCCAGATTAAAGAGAAGCCCCCTGATTAAGTTTAAGTGTGAGACGCTTTGTAGAGTTTGTAAATATTTATCTATTTATTTATGAGTTTTTTTTTTCTTTCTTTTCGTTGTCGTCGGTTTTTATTTTTGTATTGAGTCGTTTATTTATGTATGAGTCGGTATTATGCTCGGGTTTTGTTTGTTTCGTTTTGCGTAGGATTGGATTGCACCGCCCGTACTCAATCTCCATTCGGGTGATTCCAGAGCTGTTTATCATTTTATCAAGGCAAGCCCAGAGTTTACCATTGTGTCAGAGCCGATCGCGACCAAAATGCTATACAATCGAGCTGGATTGGACTTGAGTTTTTGGAGCTTACGCGTTATTTAACCAGCTAAGTCCTTTCCAATTTGCCCTTGTTTTTTTTTATTTATGTTTATAATTTTTGTATTCGGAATTTATTTTGTTTTGAGTCGTTTTCTATTCCTACACTGAGGGCAATGTAGAGTTTAAGTGTGGGGATGGAAAACTGTCGTTTAATTTATATAAAGAGTCGTTTGAGTCAAAAAATGAAAAAAAAAATTAAAAAAAAAAAAGTCTCTGATTTTGAAGTTTGCATTATATAAAATATGGAAGATGATAGGTAAAGTTAGGTGTCCGGTTTTCAAATAGTATGTATAATAAGAGATTAAAATTGATTGAAAACGTGTCTGATTTGGGATATGTGGGTAGACTCAACCGGTAGAAAGGTTTCCTTTGAAAAATAATAAATTAATTATGTTAGGCTATTTTGTGGGTTCTCATCTAGGAGAAACGGGGAGACCGAAACCGCTAAAAATAGTATAAGAAGCACCGTTATAAGTTTAAAGCCGTTAGAATTTCTAATCACTTTGAAAAAAAAATTAGAAATCAAAGCAAAAAAATGCTGAAGCTTAAGGTGCCTGGCCACTGGGACAGCGACTTGGATTGGTCACACCCTCTGAGTTAAGTAGGCTGAGATGAAAAAAAAAAATTGCTGAAGCTTAAGGTGTCTGGCCACTGGGATAGCGACTTGGATTGGTCACACCCTCTGAGTTAAGTATGCTAAGAAAGAAAAAAAAAAGTGATTTTAAATTCTCTTGGTTTTTTTACATAAGACGGTTGTGAAATGGTCAATTGGTCGTTCCTTTAGCTTCATAAGCTTGAGGCGGAATTAGGAGGAACTGTGGTTTCCTTTAAGTGAGACCCTAGATAGACTAATCAACATGAACTTAACATAAATAAAAGGGGGCTTGGAAACTGGTGTGGGTTTAAGAGGATCAATATACCTGCAATCGCAATCAACACGTTAGTAGATTATTAATTAAGTAACCTATGTTTTGGAACTGGATGTAAACCTAACTGTGATTCCATAGCATAATTCTTTTTCAGGGACGAAAAAAAGATAAGTGTGGGGATATTTGATGTATTGTAAAATACATCTATTTCCAGTGTAAAGTTTGTATAATTTTTGAGTCGTTTAAATAGTGTTTTTATTAGTTTTAGGCTTGTACCGGTCTATTTTATTTAGTATAGGTTTTTATATATTTTTATTAGTTTTGTGTCATTTTTATTACTTATGTATTTATTTTATATTTTGTAGGTGTTCATGGACGTTGGAGCGTAAACGAACAACTTTTGACAAGTCAAGAACACCCGAGTCAAAAGCACGGAGCTATAATAATAATAATAATAATAATAATAATAATAATAATAATAAAGTAAAAAGAAAAAGAAAAAAAACGTGACCTTAGGTCGGTCAACCCAAGGCCCAAAACAAAGAAAAGCCTTTTTGAGGCAAACATTAATTGTGGAATGACTCTTTAAGGCGGCACTTGATATCAGAGGGAGAGGAAGGACTCGAGGGGAGGAGCAGCGAATTCTTGGGGATTGCAGAATATTATTCTATAAGCCAGCCGCATATTATTACTAGGAGGCACCGGAACATTATTCGAGAAGGAGGAGCGGCACAAGATAATTGGAGCAGCGCACAAGACAATCAAATATTATTAGAGGAGGCAAGCCAGGGATCAAAGGTTCTAAGCCAGAGAGCGATTATTCGGGTGTCAATCATTCGGTTTTTTCGTTCTTTTATTATCTTTGTTCTATACAATGTTTGCTAAATTTTTATTTGGCTTTGTTTCTCTTTTCAAGATGATTTGTGGCTAAAACTTTTATAGCTACCTAGGCCAAGACAAATAACTATGTTTTGATTTGTTTTTATTTTCTATGGTTTTTGGAACGTGTTTTGGATTTATGATTCAGTAAAGATTTTGATTTCTCTAGATCTGGTGTATATGCGTATTTATTATTTTCTTATTGTCACTTATTCACTCCACTTGCACTTTTGTGAATGTCTTTCATGTATGAGTGCTAGTTAGGTTGCAGACTTTGTGTAGCAACTAGTTTATGGTAAATAGTCGCGAGTTTACCATAGGAGTGGTATTTGGTGGTTAGAAGATTTTAGGTATTCTTCCAAGTTCAATAGTTGTGAGGTGAGGACTTGTTGGTATGTCTAGGTTGTTAGATTGCTAGGTTAGAGGCTTTGTGAGAAGATCTACCTAGTTTCCCTTTCAACTCCTGCATACCAAGTTAGATCTAGGCTTCAATAATTACCCCTTACACCTAGTGTAGTGAGGCTTTCGCGCTGTGAGGTAGATTGTCTAGCGGGTACTCGATCATAAGAGTTAGATAACCTGTGAGGGTTTGTACTCCAACCGGTAGTTTAACAGCACAAAAATATTCTAGGGTTTCCCCTTGAGAAGGGTCGAGGGTGTCTAGTTTATTCTTGATGTTTAGTATTTTAAGATCCCGGTTCCAAATCAGTTCCATAACCATAGAAGCTTATCAGGCATAGTTAGGAGTCTGGTCTAGGTAGTGTCTTGTCATCATCTGAATTCAGCTCAGTTCTCGTTTTTAGTTCAGTTTAGCTAGTTTTAGTTATTCTTTATTTTATTGCAATTTATTTTTCAGTAAAACCCCCCTTTAAAATAATAAATTAATTTAATAGATATTTAGGATAAGTAATCGAGTCTAGTTTTCGTTTTCCATTAGAGTCTCGTGGGTTCGATATCCGGACTTGCTTTAGCTATACTAGAGTCGATAGGTTCACTTGCCTGTCAGTAGTTTAGTTTTAGAGAGTCTAGAGTATTACTAGGTGTCTAGTTTTAGGTTTAATTTAGTTATTTTTATTAAACTACTTTTAGCACATCACCTATTCTTAATGGCACAGTTTTGATTAGTAAGACTTTCCCTTTAGAGAAACTTATAACTGAAAGTAGTACTTGTATTTTGTTTCCAGACCTTATAATTATCCTCTCTGTAGTAATTATTCTTTCTCTTTTAGGTTTAATGGTACTAAGGTGAATAACATCAACTTTTCTAGTTTAATGTGTTCCTTTATTGTACGTAATTTGCTATCAACACACTCATTTTTTTTTTACTTTGATATTTCTGAGTGTTATAGTTGATTCATAATGCATCTAATCGTATTGGTGGAAAAGTCATTATGCACTAGAAGTTTTATTGATTTCCATGTATAACCCCTTAGCTTTATGGGTCATGTTATTCAATGTTAAGATGTATTCACAGATGCCATTTAACCAGAAAGTTAGATTTATTTGTTTCATGCTTCTTACGAATTTGTTATATTCTTTCATCCATAGATAATACATTAGTCTTAGGAATTTCAGAATCTTTAATAGCTCACCTGATAGGAATCAGTAAAAGGAGTTCTTAATTACCATAAGAGACATTTTGTGTATCCCGCTTTCTTATGCTCAATGTTATTCTGTAATACTTTATCAGATAGAGCGTAGGAATGTTATGTCTTAAAAGGTAATTTAAAACTTAATAAGAACAAAGTTTAAGATAACTCTTCTTAGTTTTGATAATTATAGTGGATCACTTAGTTGAGATAGTACTTTATAGAAGAATGTGAGATTAGTTTCGAGTTATGGGTATTGAAATAAGGCAGACTTAGATTATGATCATTATATTAATGAAAGATCATTAATTGTGAGGATCATTTTTTTTATGAAGACGTGATAATATCATAACACCAACATAAGCTACTTAAATAACATGCTCTAGCTTTGGCTATACGCTATTTATTTAAGTATTGAATTGCTGACAGTGAATGTAACCCATCACCTTTGGGCAGAAGTGAGACATTCAAAGTCCTAATGCAATACGCATAGTTCACCAACATAATCTGTTACACATCACCTTTGGGCAGAAGTGAAACCTTATGGCACTTATGTGAACGAGCTACAATGCTTAACGAGATCTTTATAACGAACTAATATGACACGTCACCTTTGGGCAGAAGTGACACCTCAAAATGTTATTGCAAGTTTAGCAAGGTTTTATACTGTTCTGAATAAACTTGATACATTAGGTTTTATCAAAACTGTAAATTTAATTAGAGATCCCGAAAAAATAATGGGTTCTCAGTAATCTTATGAGTTCCCGAAAAAGAAGAGTTCTCGAATTAGCTTATGAGTTCTCGAAATAATGGGTTCTCAAATAATTGAGTTCTCAAAAAAATTATTTGAGTTCTCAAATAGCATAAGGGGTTCTCGGAAAAATAATGAGTTCCCGGAAAACTTATGAGATCTCGAATAACATAAGGGGTTCTCGAAATTATGAGTTCTCGAAGACTTAATGAGTTCTCGAAAAATGATGAGTTCCCGGAAGACTTATGAGATCTCGAATAAATCATGAGTACTCGAAGAGTTAATGAGTTCTCAGATATCATAATGAGTTCTCGAATGTCATGATGACTTCTCGAATGTCAGAATTAGTTCTCGATTTACTGATGAGTTCTCGAATATTATGAGTACTCGAATAACTTATGTTTTCGGATAACTTTAATAGTTCTCGGATTCTTTAATAGTTCTCGAAAAAATATTGGTTCTTGAATACATGATAGTTCTCGATAAATAAGATGGGTTCTCGGACACATTATGGAATCTCAAAAAAAAAAAACTTTTTTTTTTTGGTTTTCGAAGTAGAAGACCTTGACCGAGAACTCCTGTCCGTGAACCTGATCGAAAGCTTTAAAACCAAGAACTTATACACGGAGGACCATTATCAGAAACATAACTAATAATCCGAGAACTAAATTCGTTAACCTTAAAACCGAAAACTTATTATTCAAGAACTAATACTAAATAAATGTGGTTCGAAATTTTAGGGATTTACTAATATCTGTTTCCAGTTTTAAATAATGACTATCCCCAAAGATATCATAAGATTTCGAAATCTTTAACTTAATCATAATTGATGTCGAAAATTTCTTGGAGATAAAGTTATGTCCTAAATTATCGGAAACATAATTTTAATCCAATTTTAAACCAAAATCATAATAATTTTCGGTTTTCTTATGATGTTCTTAAGCACATCAACCGAAAAAAAAACATAAACAATATTATCTTTATCTTATGAATCCGTAAGTTATCTCCTAAATTTATAGAGTGGATTCAACTTAAAAATAACAATATTAAACGACGACGATCATACGTTTGGTTCTTATTAAAACTCAAGAATAATGTTTAAATATAAGAACCATTCTAAAACACTTTCATGAAAATTCACAGCCACGTATATTGAAAATAAAATAATATTGATTCTGAATATTTTATTTTCATACACCACCGTTGGATCCTTAATGATTTTATGTTATGGAATCTAATATGGTAACAACGATGGCAGTAAAAAAATAAGGTTAATTGTGATTTGTGATTAACATTATTATTATCATTTTCTTTAGAAATCACAAATCGAATTCTTGATTTAATCAATATAATCAACATTGCTCTGATACCACATGTTGATTATATTTCATAAGAACATAAGGTATAAACATAAGATTTGATCATGTGTACCTGATATGCGTAACCGTTTAGGAACCTCAGTAATGGAAGACACCATCATCTTGAATGGGTTCCCTTTAGGGTATGTAGATCTGATGGTTTGTGTGTTCTTGAGTTATGAACACAATGAGAGAGAGATATAGGGGATGGCTAATGGTGTTATGAATGTGTCAACCCTAATCTCATAATAACCTCTCTATTTATACATACCCAGGGGACACCTTAATAAGGCCCATCTAATGATAGTCCGCCCATCAAAGACATATCTGTTATTGGGCTTAGGATAATATTAATAATTGATCATCATAATATAAATGATTATAATGGCTATCGATAAATATACAAACGTTACGTATATATATATTCCAACACCACATGGTAGTCACGATAGAATAACACACAATTGAAATGTACTAGAATCGTAGCATGTTTATCCTCAAAAAATGGAAAAATAGTAAAACGGGCCGTGAAACTCACCTGATGATAGCACGTGTGGTCTGGTAAAGCTGGGATGTAAGGTCCGTCCTGACAATGATTGCCCTGTGATTGTCACGAGTATGGTAAGTCATACGTTTTTTGTTTGTTTATCATACAAGTTGTTCACCCGACATTGTGGACCCTGATATTAGTGTATGTGGGCCATGTTTTTTGAAAAACATACGGTTCCGGAAATCCCGGGCATTTCATTGTAAAGTGTCATTTATTGTGGACAGAACGGGCCCCCACATGCTGTCATGGGCTATAAATTGTTCCCAATCTAACACCTGCTGTCGGTTTATAACAAAACGAGTATTTTAACACACGTTTAGGCTTCTGTAATATCCAAACTAGTATTAACATATGTTATAGTCTTATTAACATATGTTATAGTCTTATTAACATATGTTATAGTCTTATTAACATATGTTATAGTCTTATTAACATGTTTTATAACAATGGTCGGTTGCTTTACAAGATATGTTGTTCTAGTTCCGATTATTTATCATGCCAAAAGCGACTTGATTGTGTAAATAAATGTGCAAGGGAGTGACCATGAATGTGTATAAGTGTGTTTTCATGAAATCACGTACGTTTATCCTCAAAATGTGGTGAGTTGTCGAGTGTGTATATATGTGTATGTTTGGCACAAAAAAATCGGTTTCTTGACATAATTAAAAGTCGTGGGAGGTTTACTAGGTATAGATCACAGTGGGGTTGTATTGTCTAGGCGTGTTCATGTTACATTCGAGTATGGTGAGTTCAAGTGCAAAACATATGTATAAAAGTGCTAGTGTGTGCTAGAAATCAATATCCATTGATAGTAATAAAGTAATGCCTTCAAAAATAACTATCTATGATGTGGGTGTGGCCGAATACACGGTGTTCAAGGGTGGGGGTCGGGTTAACATAGAAGCCGATTGATATAAGGTGGATAGATTATGAGTTTGTAGATAAACAACTTACCTAGTCGAAATGATGGTGAATACCGAATGATGGGACCTTCTAACCTACACTTGAGCTCCTAATCTTGTGTTCTTAGTGCTTGGATCAAGAAAATGGTTTTGGTATTGGGGTAAAGGGGTTCGGCCAAGAGAAACAAAGAGGAAAAGGAAGAGTTTGATGTGTGAAATGAGGTTGATCTAAATGGCCCTTTATATAGAAGCCGATTAGCATGGTGACAAAACATAAGAGGTAAACAATTTAGCCTAGAATGGACTTTAATCACATCTTAGTGCAAGATCTTGTGTAAGATATGTCCAAACAAATGTGTCATGCATGCTCTAGATGTAGGCCGGTTTGGATGGACAAAACAATTAGGGAAGTTGACTTTGCATAGGAATTGAGTTCATGGTTTGGCTTCTTATCCATTCTAGTGCAAGTTGACAACCAATCCATACAAATTCTTGTCTTTCCTTGCTTGGCTGATCGGGTATAGGCATATACACCAAATAGGAATTTGATCAAAAGTGTTTAAGTGTATGTGTAGGTAGACTAGCCAATTTAGGGAAGTGAAAGATGTGGATAGCGACTAGTCATGACACAAGGATTTGTCTTATATCTCAAACAAATTGTATGGGTGTTGGATGGTGTCATCATCGGTAGAGGGGTTTGGGAAAGAAAGAGTGATGGAGGCTAGACCTTTAGACAAAGATTTATCTCTAGAATGATGATGGTGATTGTTCTTACTTGCTTCCTTTGATCCGATTGTGTAAGGTACTTGTAGGGAAGACCATGATCATAATAAGTTGGTTAAGTTAGTTGTGATTGCTATTTTGGTGTAAGAACTTGACAACTATTTGAAAGGGACGTGAGGTTGCCTATGCTTGGTGTTTTCGGCCGACGTAGAGACAAAGGAAGAGGTGGCATCGATGATTTGTATGAGATCACATAGATTAGCTATATAAATGAAGCAAGGTTTTCTCTTGGGTATGTGTGTTGTATAATGGTGGAAGGTCCTACATTGGTGAAATGGAAAAACAAACAATCTCCAAATATCTATCCATATCCGTATGCGTGTATGGAATGTGTATGAGTGTATAGTTGTGGATTGTTTAACATTTTATTGATATGGGACTGGATATAAAATTGTGTGCACAGTGGCCGAATGTATGTAGACATAGGCGATTGAATGGAGTGTTATCGGTCTCAATCATCAAGGGACCAGGATCATTAGATTGTAACCTAAGTTCATGGGGGTGTATTTGATCGTTAAAACCAAAACATGACTTAGTTGTGTTAAGAGACTCGATGACGATATTAACATGTACTAGTTCCACAAGTTAAGGCTTCATGAACACATGTTTATTAGGTGTTAAAACATGATAGTTTTTGTGATCCACTTACGTGTGTTAGTGGGGCGTTATCATGTGTTATTGAGTTTAATCCATTGGTGGCCACATATGTTTGTTCTTAGATAGTTTTTCATGAATCGCGTGAGTGGTAACCTCATAAAACACTTTGTGATGGTTCGTGTTTGAGTAGATTGTGTAACTTTCCACTTGAACATTGTCACGTGTATTTGTTATTTTGTACAACTGTGTTAATTGGTATCTGGTTGCTCTCTGTCGAGCCTGTGATTAGCTTGATTGTTCAACGCCAATTGTTTTGTATAGTCCGGGTGTTGTATGTATAAACGGATATTTTATCGAGTTTTCATAATAACTCATGCTTTATCAGGCTGGGGGTATAGTGTGTGCAAAAACGTCTAATTATGAACATGAAATGACAATAATAAGTAAAATGCGTACGGATATTGACTCGGATCGTTAACTGGTGTCACATCCCCAAGTTTATTTGACACATTAGTAAACTTTATATCATACACATTTTAGTCCCCATTTGAGGATGTTTGTGTTTATGATGTTTGACCTATTAAAACAAACTAACCCATTAGTAGCCTTCATATCAAACTCATTCAAGTCCCCAAGTTTATTTGACCCATAAGTAGCCTTTATATCATAAACATTCAAGTCCCCATTGCAACCTGACACAAACAGCCTAATTGTGCAGTCAAAAGTGATCCATTTAAGTGTTTTTGTAGCACATTTGCATTGCATTCAAAACTGACCCATTCAAGTTGTCACACTCTCAAATTTCCACTGTGGGGTTTTACTGCGAGGCGCGTGACACACCAGGATCCCATAGCCATAAGTCGTATGAACGACTCTAAATGTCCAAACCATTTAGTTCGTTTTAAAAAACCAAGTTTAAAAATCAACCATAAGTTTTAAGAAAATGCGGAAGCGTAACCAAAACAATTAAGTAAATAGTTATGCGCAAAACAATGCGCCCAAACCAAAGTAAATGTAAATAGACGATAAAATAGTTCATAATGTTTAGTGTGACATCCGTCACTTTTCTTTTTTTTATATAATAATAATAATAATAATAATAATATATAAAATAAAATTCAGCTTTTATTATATATACATTTTTTTTAACCACTCTTAAAACCCAACACAACCCAAACCATAACCAAACCCCTTCCTTATTTGCAGCCCAGATTGCAGCCCATCAAGGAGCCGGCCCAAGCCCACCCTTTCCTTTCTCCTAAACTGTTAAAAAAAAACGTGGCTCCCTGGGATCGAACCCGGGCCAACCTCTAACACACACACGCCTTAACCACTGAGCTACAAGCTCCTATCTGATTCAAACCCAACCCTATTTATATTTAACCCCATCTAATCGCTATTTCTTTTTTTCCCTTTGTATCTGCTGCTGCTGCGCGTGATGAACAAGAAGAAAAAGAAAGTCAACAAGCTGAGATCAAGGAACAATAATCTCCACATAATACTTCCGATTGACCAATACTTGTGCATCATTTTCGCATCAAAACAAGCCCCTAATAACCACGTTTTAGCTTGATTTCAAACATGATTGATGCATTCCTATTAACCATGGTCAAAGCTTTCTAAATCTATAAACCCGGTGTAATACTATAAATTGAACACGTCTAGACCATCACTACTCGCCACTAATTCTTTCTACACCTCTAATTTCTTGTAACAATCCTGCTGTTCTTGAGTTTGGATCAGAGTTGACTTTATCTTTGACCAAATCATTCATCAATCTAAACACTTTGTAAGTTCAATGTTTGTTATGGGTTTTGTTAATCGGCCCTTATACTCCAAAAGCCCTTTGGTTAATTCAGTTATAATCACGTTTTATAACTGATTGGAAAATCTAGGGTTCTTGGTATAGAATTGGGGAAGAACACTTGAAGCAGTTAGCCTATTTAATTATTTTGAAACGAAAACTACCACCAACTGATCACCCAGATCAGTTGGTAACACAATGGTTGGCTAAATCAGTGAACCGGGTTTGTACCCAGGTTCGACCCCCACCATAAACAATCATTTTTGTTATTTTTAACCTTTATAATTATAATCTTTATTCTTTTAAAAATCGTTTTAAAAATACTAAAACTATTTTATAAATTCTACAAAATTTATTTTATGTTATTCCAATGATAAACTTTGCTGCCCAATTTTTAGTTTTTCAAAAATCATTTATTTAATATATATAATAAATATTACAAGTTTATTCATTTAAAATTTTAAAATTCAATAAATATATCTAAACGATTTTATTAAATCTCCCAAAAATTATCCTAAACTTGTATATTCTTAAACATTCCAGAAAATATTTTTATTTCAGAAAAACCGTTTATTTAATATTTTTAATCAATTTTTGTTAGTTTTAATCATAATTAAATCATAATAAATTCATTTTACAATATTTTTGTACCAAAATTTTACATAAATTATTTCTATTCATTTGGAACAGAAATAAAATTTTTAATTCAGAAATTCTTTAATTTTAATATTTTTAGATATTAAAGTCATATTTTGACAATTTGAAATAATTAGATTAAATATTCTATCTTCAAGAAAATAATTTTATAAAAATTATTTTCATATTTAAAACCTTATGTTGTGACTATATTCAACTTAAAATTTTACAAAGAGACTTTTATTTATTTATTTATTAAATTTCTCATAATTAATAAACAATTTGCTTCATAATCAAATAAACGTTTATCCCCAATTCGAAGCCCTAGAAATACATGAATCCTAGAGTTATTTCCCTTACACGTTATCAAATTCTTTAGGTTGATTCTTTGGGATATTTCCAACACATATTTCGTTGTCCAAGTTCAATTTCAAGTTATTACGTGAACTGTGAGTATTCCTATCCCCTTTTTGCTTTTATACATTTTTGGGGTGTTACATGTACACTATTACAATTTCAAATACAAGTTTACATTTTTTTTACCATACAATTCTAGTACTATGTGCATTGCTTACAACGTGCTTTATGCTTAGACAATACATGTGGATTACATTTGTACTTAGTGAAATCATTAACATGGTACAAGCCGACCTTAACATTGGATAGCGCTATTTGGATTGACAACCTGCCTAGATTGATTCTCCCCCTTTTTCATCGGAGAATCCGTGGCCAGTGTTAAGCTTTTATCCATTTATTGGATAAGTACACCGCCGTTCCGTTCATACAGTACATTATACAGTCACAGGGTTGATTTCGCTCATTTGTATGATACATGGTTTACATATTTGCACTGTAGCTTGCACTTGAATTGTATAACTTTTTAGCCTACTATATATATCAAAACTAGGAATGCTCACCAACATTTCATATGTTGACCAAATCTATTTTGTACATGTTTCAGGTGCAGTTTGATCTAGTGCTTTAGCAAGGAACATTTAGTGCCTTATTTTAATTCAGTTATTTCAATATTTACATTTCATTTAGACAATGTATTTTCCATTTCCATGTAAGACAATTTTGATTATTCAATAATATTTACATTTTAGTACCATGAGCTTTTGAACAATCGTCACTACGTGGCACCTCGATGATTCCGCCATCGGTTGGGGTGTTACAGATTGGTATCAGAGCCATGGTTATAGGGAACTAGGTTATTAGATAAAAGGCCTAGACTATAACCAAACTTCAACTTTCATGCATAATATTTCCTGAATTACCTTACCCCTCATTTCCCTCTACTTTCCTTCTTCTATCTTTCCCTTCTTCTCTCTCTCCATTCTTCTCATCCTTCATCATGGTGCATAGAGATGGTGTCCTACAGGGAGTGGAAAGTATACACCATCGTGGAACGGGAGCAGTACCTTTCTTGAAGACACTCTTAGGCATAATGCCTACTCTTATTTTTGCTCCTTCAAAGATGTTGAACTTTAATGAGTGTGATAAGGACACGTGCAATCTGGAAGGGTGAATGCCTGTACACTGGGTTTTCTGGCATAGGCAAGCATAGCGCATAAATCCATTTACGGACCTGTTATGCTTACCTGGGGATTCCTGGAGTGAGTGTTCACTTATAGGCTAAAGCATGTCTTCTTTGATCACCATTGGGTTCAATTCCTTTGAAAAGTCAACGTTCTTGTTGGGCTTTACAGCTAGACAAGGGCACTCCAAGTATTTTATGCAAGCTTTTTTCAATAATGCTCTCTCGATTCATATACAATATTTTGTATTTCACGATTTTCATATATAGCTTACAAGTTCATACTTTCATAACCATCTATGGATTTCACAATCGCACTTCACCTTACCATCTTAGCCATTTTTTTTAAATATTCAAACACCATACCCAAATCATATTTCATTTCTCCACATGTTATTTATTTTAAAAAAAACTATAACCTCATACTTTAGCACAAACTAAAGATTTCTAAAACTTGTTGTATTACCTAGTAACTTTACAAAGTACATATTTTCCTCGAACTTAAATTCAATTGATTATTTATTGACGTAACAAACGATTTTCTATATAATGTTAATAGAACCTTGATCTTCAAAACCTAATGTCATGTTTGAAATCTCCAACTAACAGGAATATTTTAATCAAAGTCTACTTAGCTTGTACTATTTAACAACTTTTGCCTTATGTACAAAACCAATTTTGAAAATACTTTTTCATAGGAATAATATCTAGTCTCTAGATTCTCCATCGACACTCACTCATTTTCAACTTGTTCAAATTTTTACAATATTTGGCATATACCACAATCATGCTTTCTTATACACTTGATTATAACCTTTGATCCAAATCCCAAAATTTACACTGCTATATAATCTCCTTACTATAAAATAAACTCTTTATCAACTATCTTCACATTCACTATCTCTCACAACCTTGGTTCTGCTTCAAGATTTTTCATCACCCTCTCAAGAACTAAATTCATATCCTTCACTTTCTCACACATGAGCTACTTACCCATGATAATCAAACTATTAAAAACCTGATACTTGAAACTTGATTTCCCCTTAATTTGACTATTCACTGGACATTTAATTATTCATGATACTCGTGTTTTCATTTTCATAATTCTATTTTCATTTTGTACCCAATTTTGTCGCACTCATTAGCATACAACATCGAGAAATTTCCTTGCGTACTATTGTGTACGAACACAGATTTGGGAATTTATCATATTGATTACGTTTATTTTTAATCATACAAAACTCTACCTTACATTTATTTGAAACACTTACTTGACCCAGAATTTTTTTCTCAAAACATCATTGGTTATTACATAAAACTTGATTCTTCCCTTAGTTTGACTATCCATTGAACATTTAATTATTCATGATACTCGTAAACTATTTCAATAGGCCACACTTACACTTAATGGTTTTAGTACTTACAAACTTGCTTGCGTGTGTGTATTATCCACGCAACTCAGATAAACATTTCATTTAAAGGACTCATCGGACGAGTGGTAGCCCATACTTAAATACTATTATACTTACAAGTCATTGCAAAACCCATGCAATTGACCTCATTATTACATGGCCTCATTTCATTAATAACATCTCGTGTTTGTTGTGACATCTTCTTGTGAAATTTACTTGTGTTAATGTGTTGTTAGAATAGGATCCTAGAAGGACATAAAACCCTAATGTAAGGTAAATTGATGATTCCGGTCCGGAACGTAATCATGAATTTACAGGTGCGTTAGGGTAGTGTGAAATTCTATTAGAGTTTTTGGAAGACGTCCAGTACGTTTTCAAGGTACCAAAGGTGTGGTGGGTTAGCTGCGGTACACCCTGTATACAAACACTAATGATGCGTTGAAAGTGTGACTGAAAGTCGGACCAGGAACAAACTCTAGTTACTTGGTAGTTCATTTGGTCTTTATATAGTCAATTAACTCGTACATTTATTTTAGGATTCTTAAAACTTGAAATTTAGTGATTTACTAGATTCTTATTCTCCTTATTATTCGAGACGAACCTAATCCAATCCTTAACTCACATCTCTCGAAACAATACACCCTTTTACCTATAAATTTACGTCGTGCCTTAACTTAAATTTTTCCAAACCACAGTTACCTTAATTTTTTTTACCCAAGCATCCATAACCCTATGTTTCTAATAACTTCGGGACGAAGTTTCTAAAAGTAGGGGATGCTGTGACATCTGTCACTTTTCTTTTTTTTATATAATAATAATAATAATAATAATAATAATAATAAAAATATATAAAATAAAATTCAGCTTTTATTATATATACATTTTTTTTAACCACTCTTAAAACCCAACTGTAACACCTCGAAGTCTCGAAGTGATTACGTCACCTTACGTGTCTCTTAAACGGGTCGGGTCGGACCTGACCACCCGGTTATCCAATTAAATATTCAAGTTCGAATCTCGCGCTCAACCGTTTCAACCGAACATATAAATAATAATTATGAAATTATTATTATCGCGGTTAAACGCTCCTTATCTGCTAATAACCCACTGTCAAACGTCTTTTGTTCGGTCGTTATAATTATTACCAAACATCGCGAGTTCTAGTAATTATCCCCGTGGCCAAACACCCTCTATTATTAATCTCCTATATAAACCACCCCTCCCCTTAGCTCGCTACTCTCTCTCTCTCTCTCTCTGCAGATATATACACACACATATGTGTTACTCTCTGAACTAGAAAACCTAGCCGGACAGCCATGGCGGCTTCGCCGCCTCCGCTGCTTCTTCCGGTCATCATCATCCTTCTCTCCGACGACCTCTTTTCTCTATGTATATTTCAAGAACACACACACGGAGGTGTGTAAGAGCAGCGGCAACAGCAACCGGTCACCCTCTCCGGTGACCGGGTAACCTTTCTTCTCCGGTAAGTGACCCCTCCAATCTGGCTTCTGTTAACCCCGATAAACACCACGAACCTTCCTTCTTTTCTGATTATGAACTTCTATAGTAACCCAATAACCTTACCTTATTTCTATTGTGAACTGATAACCATCCGAGCCACTGTTGAACCCAAACCCGGAAATCACCGATGGAACCGATTGAACCATTAATCCCTTGTCCTTCTATTCTGCTGTGAACTGACTGAACCGGACCCCGTGAACCATCTTTATAATCTTAATCTTGATCTGAATCCCGAGCCTTGCTTTGATTATAAAACCGTTGGTTCAGTTGTCGTGATTCTTCGATACCTTTATTCCCGGTTGGAATTATGACCGGGTATGTTTCCGGTTGATCGGATATTCACTGGTTCATTGGGTGATGGTTAATCCATTGTCCCTCTTTGTTTGGCTAATACCCGATTATAGTTCTATTGATTAAGATACTTATTCAATATTATAAGCCGATATTAACTCACTGGTTATGGTATTTGCGAGGTACCGATAATCAAGTTGGAGGATACGAGTCGTCGCCGAGTCGACTCAGTGACTCGGTCAACACCCGGAATAGAACCCGGTCCGATAACTAGACGAGGAATATTATTAGAATTATACGAATATATATAATACGAATAACGTACGGACTTGATAATAATAATAAGAGACTAATAAACATATATAAAATATATATGTTTATATATAAGATTCGATATATAAAACGATATACTAGACTCGGGTAAGAATGTCTAGAGTTCTTTTAGGTTCGCGTGCCAAGCTGTAAAGGCCAGCTTTGTTTCTTTTCGCCTAGAATGCCCAAACCCCAAGTTTAGGACTATCTAATATATACTGAATTCTATATATAAATTGTATATATAATATATATCCTAAGTATTACAATCTAACAAGTCCCACGCGTAAAACGTATCAATATATATATATGAAATATAATTGTAATAGGAAGATTAGCAGGAGATATAACGCAAACAAGTGAGTATCGTGAACTCCCCACTTTTACTGTTTTATTAAACGTTTTAGGGGAAATACATGTCATTTATAAGAAAACATAATGCTTTACATAAAAGAATAACTATTAATAGAAGTTATATAAAGGGGCAATAGAAACACAAGGACAGTACTGGACGGTATCGCCATTTCCTTTCTTGTCCAACTAGAGGACAAGAACCAGTTTTACCCGAGTAGAGGGTAGAAATAATCATATATTATCACAAGTAGAGTGATACCATAGACAGGAATGGCAACTTATAGAATATAATCGAAATAATAGACATATAATCGAATTCATAGAATATATAGTTCCCCTCCAGAAATAGAATTGTAAAGCATATTTATAAAAGATTATTATAAAAGAATTATAAATAAACGAACTGGCCATTCACTTTATAAAATACACGACCTCACCAACTTTATGTTGACAGAAACTATTTTTGACATGTGTTCAGGTAACCCAACAGATATGATGACGTGGATCCTGGAAGACTACAAGACTGTTATTACCCTGGATTCCGCTGTGTAACTCCGATAACCCAACCCGACAACCCGGCCACATCAGCCAGGGTTGTTACAGTTGGTATCAGAGCGGCACTTATAACAGTTTTGAAGTCTTTAGTCATCCGGGATCTACCAGAATATTTTTCTAAAAAGAAATGTTGCATAGAAAAATAAATTAGAAATATTTAGGATGTCAGGGTTAGTAAAGAAAATAATAGACGAGTAAATTTTTGGGTACCTAAATGTCAAACCATTATAAAGTTGGTGAGAACCATAACCGTATATTAGAAATTAAAACGAATCCACCACAGGATATTACTAGAATGATTATGTGAAGTAAATTGACAATTCTGTACACAGTTGTGAATTTATATGCACATTTAATTTCTAGGAAATCTTACAGGATATTAAGGCCATATGAAATAAGAAAGAATACAGAACAGAAACCAGATATATTAAAAGAAATCAGAAAATGAATCCCGATATAAATAAGAAATGACAGAAATTTTAAAAGAATATATATATAAATAGATATAAAAAGTACAAAAGTATTCTCCGATAATTAAATCGACTTGTACGAGAGTTTAGAAATCATATTTCACTCTCTAGAAAACTCGTCGGTTTATAATCATTCGTCACACATTCCAGAAATTTCGTATAAATTATCCAATTATTTCAGTCTCGGCAATTATTCAGATCGTTAACCTCATGGTTATTCCGATATATATATATATAAAGAAAATACAAATATACGCTCCAACTTGAACATTCCTATGCTCGAGTTTCCAGAAATATTATTTTATACCGTAATTTCCGAAATTTTTATAAAATCTGATATGCTAGAAACATATAAACATTGTGTTTCTAAAGAATTTCTCTCGATTATTTAAGCAAAGCTCAAATATATTCCGCTATTATTTAAAATATTTTAAATATTTTTAGTATAATTTTGAAGTTTATTAAATTTATTTTGGTCATTATTATTTTTATACTAAACCAGTATTTCGATTTTTAGTAACAATATATATATACCCCGATTTTCAAATAACGATTTATTTAAAAGGATTGAGAAAATCCGTTAATATTTTTAGCAAATTAAGTATTAATAATCTTTGAAAAACCCCAGAATCTATCTCAGGTTTTATCTAAATTTATCCGTTTAATTTTAAAGTTTTGATCACAATATTTTGAGAAATCTATTTTAATCAGTAATAAGAATTTATTTGTTAAAAATTAAGAATTCCAAAGTTTTTACCATGACTCTTTTAAATCGTTAATTTTATTTTTCGGAAAACGAATATTATTATAAAACTCGAACCCGTATCATTATTATAAATCCTCCCTAAAAGTTTTTATACAAAAGAACCACGACCGTATTATTTACCGAAACATATTTTCTACCGTATTTAATGTTATTTTCATAAAGATTTATTAATCGAATCCATATTCGTATATAAATATCAAGATCCTTTTCAGTATAATTATATATATATCTATGTTCGATTATATAATTTCTCGATATTGTTCTAATATAAACGATAAATATATATATATATACTCCGTTTTATAAATTCATATTCGTAATTTATATAAAAATCTTAGTTATACGTTATCCTCGATTCCCTTCCAGAATTAAATAATATTTGGACAACAATATTATTCTCGAAATTCCGTAATCAACATATGCTGGTATCGGTCGAACGAAATCGAATTCTTACTCGCTCGATTATACGAAAATATAACTATCATCTTTATCCTACGACTCGAACAAGTCAGGGATATTTAGAAGATTGGATTGTTATATTGAATATCTTCTGACACGAACAAATTCTTGAACGATTGATAGTCTATTTCGTTAGACTCAGATCAACATATTCTCTTCCAGAATATATAACTTTGAATCTAAGAGAAAATAAAGAATAAAATATCGAAATAATATGTAAGGGACACATACCTATTGTGATTAAAATAAACGAATACTGGAATGTTAGGTGAGGTGGAATAGTAATTATGGTTGCAAACATAATTATGAATGCCACAGGCATAGGAACATTCGAGTAGGAGTTTATCAAGATCACAGTATGTTTGAGTCACGAACATATTAAGAGAAATGATAAGAAAATAAATAATAAGAAGAAATATAAATCCGAACTATCAGCGTATCGTATGTGGAGAATACGACCACAAAACTGGCAATATAGTTGAAATTCCTTCGTGAATACAACTAAGAATATATTCGCAGAATAGAAACCATCGATTGGTTAAATTCTACGAATCAAAGAAATCAGTTTATTGATTTTGATTGCCAACCAAAGATAGTTATATGTCCTATGTGCAATCCCGGTGGCAAAGGAAATTCGGACCCTTACAGAAGGTATATCCGGACATTTGCCACTAAGTCACAGGATTCTTTATGAGGATATATACTACTATGAACAAATCTTCGCAGTCACTTCGTATAAAAACTCGCGTGAGTTATAATACAAATCAAATTGGTAAAACAGTCAAGTGTTACCAAGTTTGAAATTTAAGAAGTGATAAAAGAATTATTAAATTCTTAAGAATATAACAGACAAAAATATATATGGATTCAGAAACCGGAATGGTAGAATCCAATGAAGTATTAAAAGAAGAAAATTATAACGAATATATCAAGATATAATTGATACCAAGCGGAATCGCGTGGAGATTCGCAAGGTATAATTGAAGTAAAAACGAAAAATGAATAGAGTTATGCTCATTTTTCCAGTGAAACTCTCTGGCCAAAGAAGGATAGATTTCCTATTCCGAATAACGGCTTATGAGAATTATTATAAGAAATCACTGTTCTGGCAAGAACTATCTATATGAATATTCTGATGAAATAAGCTTCGCTTATAATAAGTTGGATTAAGAATATATATATGATATATTGCCTATCTATAAGTCTATCGGAATGTGTTTCCCGACACCAATAAAATAGACTTTAATCGAATATATATATAAGAAAGGAATTATTCCAAGCAAACATATATTATAGAAATACTGAATTTATAGTGTGTGCTATAGATATTATCAGTATTTGCTTGGATATAAAAGAATATGAATAGATAAATAAAAGAATATAAATCGAAAAATAAGAAAAACTATAAATTGAAAAGACATCCGATATGTCTGGAAAATAGAAAGGCATCCGATATACCAAGAAATACAATTATCAGAATAAGAATATAAATCTTAAAAGAAATTATCAAATAAGAATATAAGTCGTACGAAAACGACTAGAAATTTTATAAGAAGTATTTTACCGAGAGTGTATCGAATCCCGAATTAGAATTAAGAAAGAATTTTACAGAAATAGTTAATGCGATAAGTATAGTAATCCGGAATGATAATCATGATTTTGAGAAAGACTGAATAATGCATTGTTCTTAGAATTTTAAAGTCAGAAGAATCGTAACAACGACTGTTACCAGTAGATTCTGAGACTATGAGAGAAAATTACATATATTGACTGTAGAATTGTGAAAGACCTCATTCACGATGATACACTGAGAAAAGTCAAATAATATGTATTAGACACAATGCAGTTAATCATCAATGAAATAGTCAGTAAGATTATTATAGATGATTTAAGAGAAATCTCAATCATGAATGAATTAGTCTTTTCCGGTACCTTTAAGAATTCAGAGAAGATATGTCTAGTGATCTGAGAAACCTCCTAAGTATATCCACGAATAGAGGTAACCTAAAGATCAACGATATAGATGGAATTCGAAGGATAGAATTCGTAAGAAACGGAATTACAATGATGGTTAATTCTAAAGTTCAAATAAAAGAGGTAGTAGCTCGGATCCCGTTCAAATCGTAATAACGAAGGGACTTCCGTATCTATCTCCTAAGAACTATCTAGAATTCGTCATTGTAAATAAATCCGAATATCAAACGATGGAATTATAGTATCAATACGAGAAACTTTAATAGTCACATCGAAATAATACAGATAATCCATGTATCTGAATTAATATGACTATAGCAAGAAAGGTTAAAACGTAATAAGAAATATGATCAAGATGTAGTCGTACAGATTGACATTTCTAAATATTGGATTGATACCAGATCGATTTCCTCGCAAACCATGAGAACCAATCATGTCTAGATGACAAGTATTTCGTTCTAATTGTAACGTCCTTATAAGAATATAAAGGACAAGATCATTCAAATTTCGGGGACGAAATTTCCTAAGGGGGGGAGATTGTAACACCTCGAAGTCTCGAAGTGATTACGTCACCTTACGTGTCTCTTAAACGGGTCGGGTCGGACCTGACCACCCGGTTATCCAATTAAATATTCAAGTTCGAATCTCGCGCTCAACCGTTTCAACCGAACATATAAATAATAATTATGAAATTATTATTATCGCGGTTAAACGCTCCTTATCTGCTAATAACCCACTGTCAAACGTCTTTTGTTCGGTCGTTATAATTATTACCAAACATCGCGAGTTCTAGTAATTATCCCCGTGGCCAAACACCCTCTATTATTAATCTCCTATATAAACCACCCCTCCCCTTAGCTCGCTACTCTCTCTCTCTCTCTGCAGATATATACACACACATATGTGTTACTCTCTGAACTAGAAAACCTAGCCGGACAGCCATGGCGGCTTCGCCGCCTCCGCTGCTTCTTCCGGTCATCATCATCCTTCTCTCCGACGACCTCTTTTCTCTATGTATATTTCAAGAACACACACACGGAGGTGTGTAAGAGCAGCGGCAACAGCAACCGGTCACCCTCTCCGGTGACCGGGTAACCTTTCTTCTCCGGTAAGTGACCCCTCCAATCTGGCTTCTGTTAACCCCGATAAACACCACGAACCTTCCTTCTTTTTCTGATTATGAACTTCTATAGTAACCCAATAACCTTACCTTATTTCTATTGTGAACTGATAACCATCCGAGCCACTGTTGAACCCAAACCCGGAAATCACCGATGGAACCGATTGAACCATTAATCCCTTGTCCTTTTATTCTGCTGTGAACTGACTGAACCGGACCCCGTGAACCATCTTTATAATCTTAATCTTGATCTGAATCCCGAGCCTTGCTTTGATTATAAAACCGTTGGTTCAGTTGTCGTGATTCTTCGGTACCTTTATTCCCGGTTGGAATTATGACCGGGTATGTTTCCGGTTGATCGGATATTCACTGGTTCATTGGGTGATGGTTAATCCATTGTCCCTCTTTGTTTGGCTAATACCCGATTATAGTTCTATTGATTAAGATACTTATTCAATATTATAAGCCGATATTAACTCACTGGTTATGGTATTTGCGAGGTACCGATAATCAAGTTGGAGGATACGAGTCGTCGCCGAGTCGACTCAGTGACTCGGTCAACACCCGGAATAGAACCCGGTCCGATAACTAGACGAGGAATATTATTAGAATTATACGAATATATATATAATACGAATAACGTACGGACTTGATAATAATAATAAGATACTAATAAACATATATAAAATATATATGTTTATATATAAGATTCGATATATAAAACGATATACTAGACTCGGGTAAGAATGTCTAGAGTTCTTTTAGGTTCGCGTGCCAAGCTGTAAAGGCCAGCTTTGTTTCTTTTCGCCTAGAATGCCCAAACCCGAGTTTAGGACTATCTAATATATACTGAATTCTATATATAAATTGTATATATAATATATATCCTAAGTATTACAATCTAACAAGTCCCACGCGTAAAACGTATCAATATATATATGAAATATAATTGTAATAGGAAGATTAGCAGGAGATATAACGCAAACAAGTGAGTATCGTGAACTCCCCACTTTTACTGTTTTATTAAACGTTTTAGGGGAAATACATGTCATTTATAAGAAAACATAATGCTTTACATAAAAGAATAACTATTAATAGAAGTTATATAAAGGGGCAATAGAAACACAAGGACAGTACTGGACGTATCGCCATTTCCTTTCTTGTCCAACTAGAGGACAAGAACCAGTTTTACCCGAGTAGAGGGTAGAAATAATCATATATTATCACAAGTAGAGTGATACCATAGACAGGAATGGCAACTTATAGAATATAATCGAAATAATAGACATATAATCGAATTCATAGAATATATAGTTCCCCTCCAGAAATAGAATTGTAAAGCATATTTATAAAAGATTATTATAAAAGAATTATAAATAAACGAACTGGCCATTCACTTTATAAAATACACGACCTCACCAACTTTATGTTGACAGAAACTATTTTTGACATGTGTTCAGGTAACCCAACAGATATGATGACGTGGATCCTGGAAGACTACAAGACTGTTATTACCCTGGATTCCGCTGTGTAACTCCGATAACCCGACCCGACAACCCGGCCACATCAGCCAGGGTTGTTACACCAACACAACCCAAACCATAAGCAAACCCCTTCCTTATTTGCAGCCCAGATTGCAGCCCATCAAGAGCCGGCCCAAGCCCACCCTTTCCTTTCTCCTAAACTGTTAAAAAAAAACGTGGCTCCCTGGGATCGAACCCGGGCCAACCTCTAACACACACACACACGCCTTAACCACTGAGCTACAAGCTCCTATCTGATTCAAACCCAACCCTATTTTTATTTAACCCCATCTAATCGCTATTTCTTTTTTTCCCTTTGTATCTGCTGCTGCTGCGCGTGATGAACAAGAAGAAAAAGAAAGTCAACAAGCTGAGATCAAGGAACAATAATCTCCACATAATACTTCCTATTGACCAATACTTGTGCATCATTTTCGCATCAAAACAAGTCCCTAATAACCACGTTTTAGCTTGATTTCAAACATGATTGATGCATTCCTATTAACCATGGTCAAAGCTTTCTAAATCTATAAACCCGTGTAATACTATAAATTGAACACGTCTAGACCATCACTACTCGCCACTAATTCTTTCTACACCTCTAATTTCTTGTAACAATCCTGCTGTTCTTGAGTTTGGATCAGAGTTGACTTTATCTTTGACCAAATCATTCATCAATCTAAACACTTTGTAAGTTCAATGTTTGTTATGGGTTTTGTTAATCGGCCCTTATACTCCAAAAGCCCTTTGGTTAATTCAGTTATAATCACGTTTTATAAATGATTGGAAAATCTAGGGTTCTTGGTATAGAATTGGGGAAGAACACTTGAAGCAGTTAGCCTATTTAATTATTTTGAAACGAAAACTACCACCAACTGATCACCCAGATCAGTTGGTAACACAATGGTTGGCTAAATCAGTGAACCGGGTTTGTACCCAGGTTCGACCCCCACCATAAACAATCATTTTTGTTATTTTTAACCTTTATAATTATAATCTTTATTCTTTTAAAAATACTAAAACTATTTATAAATTCTACAAAATTTATTTTATGTTTATTCCAATGATAAACTTTGCTGCCCAATTTTTAGTTTTTCAAAAATTATTTATTTAATATATATAATAAATATTACAAGTTTATTTATTTAAAATTTTAAAATTCAATAAATATATCTAAACGATTTTATTAAATCTCACAAAAATTATCCTAAACTTGTATATTCTTAAACATTCCAGAAAATATTTTTATTTCAGAAAAACCGTTTATTTAATATTTTTAATCAATTTTTGTTAGTTTTATTCATAATTAAATCATAATAAATTCATTTTACAATATTTTTGTACCAAAATTTTACATAAATTATTTCTATTCATTTGGAACAGAAATACAATTTTTAATTCAGAAATTCTTTAATTTTAATATTTTTAGATATTAAACTCATATTTTGTCAATTTGAAATAATTAGATTAAATATTCTATCTTCAAGAAAATAATTTTATAAAAATTATTTTCATATTTAAAACCTTATGTTGTAACTATATTCAACTTAAAATTTTACAAAGAGACTTTTATTTATTTATTTATTAAATTTCTCATAATTAATGTGGATTACATTTGTACTTTATGCTTAGACAATACATGTGGATTACATTTGTACTTAGTGAAATCATTAACATGGTACAAGCCGACCTTAACATTGGATAGCGCTATTTGGATTGACAACCTGCCTAGATTGATTCTCCCCCTTTTTCATCGGAGAATCCGTGGCCAGTGTTAAGCTTTTATCCATTTATTGGATAAGTACACCGCCGTTCATACAGTACATTATACAGTCACAGGGTTGATTTCGCTCATTTGTATGATACATGGTTTACATATTTGCACTGTAGCTTGCACTTGAATTGTATAACTTTTTAGCCTACTATATATATCAAAACTAGGAATGCTCACCAACATTTCATATGTTGACCAAATCTATTTTGTACATGTTTCAGGTGCAGTTTGATCTAGTGCTTTAGCAAGGAACATTTAGTGCCTTATTTTAATTCAGTTATTTCAATATTTACATTTCATTTAGACAATGTATTTTCCATTTCCATGTAAGACAATTTTGATTATTCAATAATATTTACATTTTAGTACCATGAGCTTTTGAACAATCGTCACTACGTGGCACCTCGATGATTCCGCCATCGGTTGGGGTGTTACATTTAGTATCCCGTGACAGACACGATGCATGACCTAAACGTGCTCCAATCTAACGACCAGCAAAAGCATACTAGCGTGTCTCAACATAAAGTTGATGAGTTCACAAGAAAAGTTAAGTAAATGTTTAGGTTTCCAAAACCAGTAACCACTAGTTCATCGCATGCAAAGGGTAGCTAACCCATACAAGATAACTAAACACATGTAATACCGAACCACTAAGTAACGTGCACTCACAACATTGAGCAAAAGAGCCTCACATGATTGGCTATCAACAATGATAATATATTAAGTCACAGTTCACACCTGGCTCCCAGCACGGGGTGAGTTTGTTAAACCTAATAGCGCTATCAACTAGTAACCCGCTTGCCAACCCTGCAACTCATTCGGTAAAAAGGCAGGACTTCAGTGATAGAGTGTGTTGTTTAGTTCATTAAGGACAAAAGTTGTGAAACTAGTAAAACCCGATTCACCCAGTGAATCCATGTATCCCAAAACCGGGATAGAATAGTAGTCCCAAACCGGACTAGAAAGGTAAGTAAGTTGTCTCAACTCGAGACGCATGCTTTTGAGAAAAAAGAGTAGTGAAACACACCTTAGGTTGCAAGCTAAAAATCCATACTCCGCAAATAATAATGGCGTGCTATCGACTCCCTATTATATGTGCCACTACGTGAGTATGTGTATACACAATACACCACATAACTCGTTTTTTCCAAGACGTTTAATAATGTGAAAACGTTTAAGTGACACCTATGTAACTACATGCACAAGTAGACCTTACGAACCCGTTGGTGAATATTATGTTTAACATCAGTCATACATGTCATTTACGTCTCATATAATTGTACATGCAAATTCAAGTCAAACTCAAGTCATAAAAGACTCCAAATAAGCACATATACACATATGTCATAATCTGTGTTTTTAGGGCAGATTAAGCACTACAAAAACGATTTTATTAAAAATACTTACACAACGAATTAGACTCCCAAAATTTATTGAATATTCTAGGAGTCCATTTGTCGTGTCCATATTTTTGTTTCATGATAAAACCATATAGAAAAATTATAAAAAATCATTTACTACAGCTAGGTTCTGAAAACATTTACATCAGGTCAGTTTACGAGAAAAAATCCTAAAAAAATCGTGTATTCATCCAAACGGGATGAATCCACTTGGAAAAGTTGAGTTATTCTTATATCAACATACTGACCAAATTTCGTGACCTAACTCATTGTAAAACTCGAGTTACAGTCGTTTAAAATTGACCTAAGCTTTTAATCCGAAAATCAGTTTAGACCTTTATTCAAATAAAATTCCAAAAGCACATCAAACGATAACCAAATCGCACGATTTTACCCATTCCAGAAAACTAAGACCACGTACGATTTGCTCATGTCAAGAAACAATCAAAACAAGTAGTTTCAAGTCACGTTACAGAGGCTACAAGCCAACCTATGTATTATGTCCAAGTTTTAAACATGTCAAAACTTTAACTATAACAAGTCCTACATGCGTATTATCAAACAAATGTCTCATATAAACATAATACAACAATTTCCTTATAAATCTGATTGAAACATGTAAGGTTTATCACAAAGATTAACATCTAACAACCCTACAAGTTCACAAATCATAATCATGTGCAAACATAACATATAAAATGTATTCACATTGTTTTACATGTTAATACTAAATAAAAATCCATGTTTTAATCATAAGAAGTTTACATCGGGTCTGGACAATTGAGTTATGGTGATTAAAACATAATTAAGGATTTTAAACACAAGATGTTTGATGACATACCAAAAGCTCTTCAGTCGGGTGATAAAAACACAAGTATAGCTTCAAAACTCGCTTAACTATGGCTATGGCAGAGGTTTAGAGGTATAATATTCGCATTGTGGCTGTTATGGACGATTAGGGTTGTGATTATGAGAAGTAGGGTGTTAAAAATCGATTTTATAATGAGCTTAAGTCGGTTTCCCGACATGTGCCCGCCGAACGGCCGTTCACATAGACCGAACGACTGGTCACCTAAACAAGGCCCGTTTCGGGCGGGCTGGTTCATCGTATTGTACGTTTTCTTCGATTTAGTTGTTATTTTGGACCCTACCAAGGTGTACGTAACCCCCTGATTTTAGACCCAAACCATCTTATCTGGGTTACGAGTTTGATGACACGTTCGGTTTAAATAACATAATCACACAACAGTTTACACATAGTTTCACATAAACACGTAATTGTAATTAATATCAAACCGTTATTTCACAACTATTTATTTTATCATTTCACCAACGTTCGGGGTTCGATACTCGTGTACGTAGTCTAGTAATTCCTCGAATTACCTTCTTATGCAGTTATTAATCTATAACTGTGCAACGTGCGACTCACCTAACTAACCCTAGTTAAGCAACATGCTATGAATGTAAGTAAAAATTAACTAGAGTTTAGTTAAAGTAGAAACCTGAAAATGTGGGTGTCACACAATTGTTTTTGTACCACATTTTCATTGCATTCAGAACTGACCCATTCATTAATTTAAGACAAAACTTACATAACAAACTACAATATCATATCATTCATTACAAAATTTGCATAATTTCAAACAATGAAACACCAACACACAATAAGCACAACTACTAATCTTAACACATATCCTAACTTCCATGAGCAAGATTTGAGCAGCTTGTTTTCATCATCCAATAATCTCTTTCGTAGTTGTAGGTTTTCAATCTTCAATTGTTCATATCTACCTGTAGTGCATCTACCTTGTTCATTAAGCATCTTCTCCAAATCCTCTTCCAATAAGAAGAATTTGCAATCTTCTTTTTATAACAAAATACAACCCAATCAAAAATACAAATGGTATGGAAACAAACAAAATGTAACGGATGTGCAAATTACTTACTAGTCATCACCGACACCCATAAAATTCCTTGCCAATTCAAGGGCGCTTCCGGCTAACAACTCATATGATTGCAAGCATATCATGATTACAATAGACATTGCCATCCAAATCGATCTTAAAGATTTTAGGGGTTTTGTTTGTTGAGGATGAAGACGAGCTCATGTTTAGTGTTGATTAGGGCCGTGAATGGATTGGTTATGGCTATTGTTGTGAACTGAAAGTTTAAGGCTGAAAATTAGGGTACATCAATTTAGGGTTCTTGGTTGAGTTTGATGATTATAGGGATTGAAGGAAACAAGATATTATTGATTTTGTTTGTGGCCCCTTTTAATTTTTTAATTATAAAACATTATTAAAACTTTTTTTAATTGAAATATTCATGTGGCTAATGTGGGCACATGATTTTTTTTTTTTGCCAACTTTACAAATTTTTTCACCTCAGATGCCACGTGAACTTGTCACGGGTTTTATTTCACTAGACTGAAACTAAC
This sequence comes from Ambrosia x helenae, assembly GCA_030844895.1. Taxonomy (NCBI): domain Eukaryota; kingdom Viridiplantae; phylum Streptophyta; class Magnoliopsida; order Asterales; family Asteraceae; genus Ambrosia; species Ambrosia x helenae. The sequence continues at coordinate 11,783 of JAUTDX010000148.1, read as the reverse complement.
ACATGTTAACTCCGTTAGTTTTTTGCTTACGTGGTAGTTCACGTGGCATCAATCTTTATTATGTGTTATATTGTGCCCGACTTCGATCAACCCTTTGTTTTCTCGACTCATATGTGTGTGTAAAATTTGTACTAGGTATTAAAGTGCTTTCTCATTGCTATGGAGGATACCAGAGTAACGGACTCTTTCGATGAGGTATAAATGGCTTCTGGTTTGTGTCTTTTCTTTCTCACTGATTTATTTTGACATTCTTGAAATATCTTGTAGGAAGATGATTATTACGATACAGTTTGTGCGATTTGTGAAAATGGTGACGAGCTCGTTTGGTACTACTTTTTACTTCATGTCTTCATTTCCTTAACACAAAATTACTCATTGCATTTGTATTACTACTAGATTATACCCCGGGTGCTTTCCGGGATAGACAAATCTAATATAAAGTGATAAAATGTATGTACCGTAAAAAGAATAGGTCGTTTTTTCAGAAATTTTATTTATAAGGATCAAAAATTCGATAACTCATAAAACCTACTTCTAAATCTACGTGTGCACATCTTGCTCGAGTGAAGTCTCTGTACAACTTTATCACTTCCTCAAGACATTCTAAAGCTGTGTTGTGAACTGGGAAAAAAACAACCAAACTGGTATAAAATGATATGTCATGGTGGGTGATTAATTATCACTTATCAGCTAGAGATTTACATGGTGTTTAAGAATCATAAGCTACATCTAACCGACTTAGCAACCTTTGTAACACCAATCAAAATACAAAAAAAAATTGTATTCTTACCAAAATGACTACATGTGTGAATATGTGTGTAGTTAGCGGGTTCTTATATGTAATAGTAAGTTCAAAAGCATATGTACTATCTTAACATGATTAATGACTTGCCTAGACATTATTAATGAATTACCTTAACACATTGTATTTTTTTTCTGCATAAAAAAAGTCATTTTTCCCCGTTTTTTGTATAGTATGGTGCTCGTTGGAAAGATAATAAAACGCTCGTTAATTTGGTGTATTTTTTTTAAATGTTTGATTATAAAATAAAAGTTACTAACATTTAAAATTGTGAGGGAAAATAAGAAAAACTAAAAAATGTGAGGGAAAATAAGAAAAAGTAAAAAAATGTTAGGGAAGATAAGAGAAAGATAAAGATCAAAATATTATTTAACATATTAGAAATTTTAAAATAATAATTAATAGTTTACTAACATTTAAAAAATATGAAAAAATAAGGAAAAGATAAAGATAAAAATATTAATTAACATATTTGAAATTTTAAAATAATAATTAATAGCTTTCTTTATTTAAAATAAAACTAAAAAAAACTTTTAGAGAGAAATTAAGGGGTGTGAGGCCCTCACATAGTGCCATGTGGCATACCCCTATTCTTTATATATATATAATATATATATATATATATATATATATATTTATTATTACACATATGGTGTGTGTTTTCTTTGAACTTGTGCTTGAACTTGAAAGTAGATGTGGCAGTTCTAGCCCCCACCCTTATGGTGGAGTGACATGGGAAATGATGGGTGGAGCCTAGCTTTCTTGAGGTGTCAGGTTCGATCCTTCGATCCTTGATCCCACCAGGTTTTACTGATTCTCCACTGTCATGCCTTTGGGCGGGTGAGGGTCAGGTTTTCCCCGACCTGGTGGCTTGGTGTGTTATGGCTACCCAACGCTATTTGTGGGAGGACACCTAAGACGTGTTTTCACTCAGGGTGTATGAGGTGTTTTTGTAACCAATTAGTGGGTACCTAGGTAGTCGGGACATCTGTTTGTTGGCCATTAAAAAAAAAAGATGTGGCAGTTCTATTAGGATCCACAACTTTTTCTGTTTTTTTCTTTTTGGGTCAAATGGGTAGACGTAATAGCCTAGTTTAAAATGAAACGGTCAAATGAGTTGAAATTGACCCGAAGTCTTTCTGAATTCTTACAACCTCTTGGACCACTTTATTGAAAGGTAGATAGTATTGCAATTGTATTTAATACATTAGTTGTCTATAATATATATTGAAAAAGAAATGAAAATTGTTGAAGAGTCAAGAGTATCGGACATGTATAAAAATATTTTGACCCAAACTTGTTTAGACCTCTTACTCAAGTACCCAACCCATTGACCCGCACATTTCGCCACCTTTTTTGGTATGCTATTGCATATGCCATATTTTCACTGATGCTTTTCTGAATTTGTTATCTATTGCAGTTGTGTCAGGAAATGTTTTAGGTCATTTCATAGAACCCCATATTCTGAGGTGGCATGAGACTCTAGGTGTGAATCTCTTGTTTTACCTAGAGTGGAGTTAGTTAACCATATATGAGTTTGGACGATATTAACTTATAAATATTGTTTCGTTTAATTGTTCTTTTGAACCTCTTTTGTTTTTTGCATGGGTCATCTTTATTCATATTCTCTCTGTATTTTTAGATGTTTCAAAAGCCATATAAGTGTGAGAATTGCCTGTATAATCTACACCAGTGTTTGTCTGTGCTGAGCTCGGTTCTTCTGATAAATCTTCAAATACAGAGGTAATTATTAAAATTAGTGAATGGTTAGGAATCATTTGGTAAATATTAGATTTCCTTATTACAGTAGCTTAAAGTATACGTGCTCTATACGGCAGTCCTATATATAATATGGTGTTAAGAGTTGATAATTAACTATGAGGGTTTTGAGTCTCTAACAATCTAGTAATTTTACACTGAACATGGAATTATGGAAGTCCTTGATCGGTATCATGGTGCAGGTTTTTCGTTGTAGTTTCTGTAACTTGTGCCCATTTTTATCACCCAAAATGTGTAGCGAAGCTGCTCGAGAAAATTTGACAAGACTGAGCAACTGGCTCTTCAAGAAAAGATCGCTGCAGGGGAACCCTTCATATGTCCAGCTCACAAATGTGATGTCTGTAAAGAAACAGAAAACGAGAAAGGTCAAAGAATTGCAATTTGCTATTTGCAGGCGATGTCCAAAATCATACCACAGGAAATGTTTTACCTCGGTATTTTTTTTCTTTCATTCATACATTCTCTTTCGTCAAAGTTATAATCATCTATAACTTATTAACTTGTAATTAATTTTAATATTTTTGTTTCGCTTGTTTATATTTATGCAGGGATATTATGTTTGATGTCAGGGCTTGGGATGGAGTTTTGCCTAAGTCTCGCGCATTGATATATTGCGAGTAAGTCTGAAAACTTCTAACTAGATGTGGCAGTTTTAACCTGTTTATTTTGAATATGTCTGGTTGGGTAAAATTTGCATAGGTAACTGAAAACGAAACGTGTAAAACTCGTGTTGAAAGTTTCCTAAATTGTATTTATTTTGTTTAAAGTATAAATTCCACTAAAGCAATTTAATTTAAGACAATAGGTTGTTATTGAACTTTTATATAACAAACAACAAACAACCTTACCCAGTAAATCCCACACTTAGCAGAGCTAAGAGTATTGAACTTTTATATATTTTTGGTAAATCATGCCGGATTCTAATTATCTACCCAACTTGCATGAACCGCTATTATTAACTACAATTTATTTACGGATTTTGGCAGAGAGCATGAGATTGACCGGGAAATAGGCACTGCTGCAAGAGTCATAATATTTCGGAATATTCTCGTTAGAAGTACAGAGCAACCATACAAGAAAAAACTCCCTATCTATGTGGATTTTTAATCCAAACACAAGTTATGTATGTGACCTTTCAACTTGGTAAATAAATTAAGTTATACATAATGCTTCCAAATCCGAACCTGAAAGTGAGCGCTTGTATCTTATATCGTATAGCCTGAAAGTGATTGCTTGTTTCTTATATCGTATTCTCATGGTTGCTTGTCTTTGTCATTTGTAATCTCATTTAGTTTTGATCCACTAAGCGTTAAGTTTTGAGTGTTGTCATAATAAACAAAACATGTAATACCGACCACATGTTACTTGTGGATATTATACCTTACCTATCTTTGCTAGTTGCTACTTAGGTTAATTAGGTTGGGCATGACCCCAAGGACAGACTATCGGTAGTCTAGGTAAAGGGTTGTCATTATCTTAGGTGTTTTGATGTGTTTCAACATAGTGTTTCAATCAATGTTTTTAAACCTGGACTGGACAGACCGGAAAACGGACCCTCGAAAGAGAGAGACAACAACAAAGTGTCCATTAGTTTTATTTTATTATTTTTTAACCCTAAACAAAGCTTAACATCTATATCTATGTATATAATAAAAAAGTATGCCTTAGGTATTCACACTTTTGATTTCCCTTTAAAAATTTTTTAATTATATTTTAAATAAAATAACTATTAATTATTATTTCAAAATTTCAAATACGTTAATTCATATTTTATCTTTATATTTTCCTTATATCCCCACTATCAATTTTTAAACGTTAGTAACTTTTATATACGACAACTTAAAAAAAAAATACACACCCAAAATCACGAGCGTTTTACTATCTTTCCAACAAATACCATGGTGGTATAAAAAAAAAAACGAAAAAAAACCCGATTTTTTAGTGGGTTTTTGTTCATGCTGAAAAAAAAAACACAAATTGTTTAGGTACCCGTTAATTACATATATATATATATATATTCACAGATGTAGTCAGTTTGGTAAAAATATAATATATATTTGTATTTTGATTGGTGTTGCTAGGAACATAGATTACAAAGGTTGATCAGTCGGTTAGATGTAGCATATAATTCTTAAGACACTAGGTAAATCACTAGCTGATAAGTGATAATTAATCACCTCACCATGCACGCCTTTTAAATCAATCATCATCATGACATTATTTGATACCAATTTGGGGTTTTTTTTTTCCTCAGATTCACATCATAACTTTAAAATGTTCTGAGGAAGTGACAAAGTTGTACAGAGATTTTACTCGAGCAAGATGTGCACACGTAGAATTAGAAGTAGGTTTTATGAGTTATCGAGTGTTGATCATTTAAATAAATCATCATGAAAAAGTGAATTATTTCTTTTACAGTACACACATTTATCCATTCATATTAGTTTTGTCCGTCTCGAAAAGCACCCGGGAGATAAATCTAGTTTATATCATTAATATAAAATAAAGGGAGAATTCCACGTTTTGTCTTTTATGTTTACTCAAATTGCACCGTGTGTCTTTTATCTTTAAAATTACACCGTGTGTCTTTTATTTGAAACTTTTGCATACCACAAGTCCTTTACACTAACCCTCATCCAATATCTTGGTTATTTTCTCTGACCCTATCCGATATCTTGGTATCCTTAATTATATATTATTCATTTACTTTCTAATAATTATTTAAAATACATTTACAAGCTTACTTACATCCCAAATTTCATTATTTGTGTTTTTTACTTTGGAAAATATGTTTTTTAAATATACTTAATCTATTTTCCTTTTTAATTCATAATTAATTCATTATAAATCCGATTTGAGTGATTTAAAAGCCCAAATTTTTTTATAAAAAGTTTTCTATCATATTTAGCCACTATAAAAATTATAATTTCAGAAAATACTATATTTTAATAATTTTAAGAAATTTAAATCAAGTTATTCGTTATTAAGGAAAATAAATATATTTTATATTAAATGAAAACATAAAATACTTTACAAACTTATTTTCCAACTCTATGGGTAAACGGTAATAATTTTGTAAAGTTGTAAAATTATTATTGTTACCCATATAATGATGTATAAAGTTGGAAAATAATTTTGTAAAGTATCTTCTGTGTTCATTTAATATAAAATAGATTTATTTTCTTTAATAATAAATAACTTGATTTAAAATGCTTAAAATTATTAAAATATTGTATTTTCTGAAATGATAATTTTTACAGTGGCTAAAATATGATAGAAAACTTTTTATAAAAATTTTGGGCTTTTGAATCACTCAAATGGGATTTATAATGAATTAAAAAAGAAAATATATTAAGTATATTTAAAAATATTTTTTTTTTTCCAAAAGTAAAAAATACAAATAATAAATTTTGGGATGTAAATAAGCTTTTATACAATTTATTGAACTTTTGAAGTTGTAAATGTATTTTAAATAGTTATTAGAACCGTTAAATGAATAATACAAAATTAAAGATAACCAAGATATTGGATAGAGTTAGATAACAAAGATATTGGATGAGGTTAGTGCAAAGGACTTGTGACGTGCAAAATTTCAAATAAAGGACACACGATGTAATTTTTAAAAATAAAAGATAACGGTGCAATTTAAGATAAACGTAAAGTAAAGGATAAAACGTGTAATTATCCCTAAAATAAAAATAAAAGCCCATATGACGTCTTCATAATATTACCTTATGTTTTATTTAAATAAATACCGAGCTCCCATCGTACGAACCCTACCTGCCACCCTAATTCTTCATCGATTCACTTCTTTAATTCCATACATATACAGGTATCATACGCCTTAATCGACTGTTTGTACATCAATTTATCTGTTATTTTAACGAATTGTGTTTCTTGTTGAATTTGGGGATTTAATTATCTTCTTTGTTAATGTTCTTGTAATCACAGAGATATGTGTGGTAATTAGGTACATACAGTTTTGTAAATTATATAAAATTAGTATAATTGTTGCGTATACGTATTATATATTATACAAGTTTAGCAGCAAAACTTGAAGTTGTTTCCTTATTGTTAGAAAAATAGACTTTACTTGCCTTGCTTTTGCAATCATACACAAAAGGTACTCTTTTTTTTTTTTTAATTAAATTCAAGAATTTTTTTATTGTAAAACTTTTAATTAAATTCAAGAGTTTGTTATGGTTTTCCATAGTGTTAGAAGAATAGACTTAATTTGCCTTGCTTTTGCTACCACATAACAAAAGGTTATTTTTATTTTTTTATTTTTTCTAAATCAAGATTTCGTTTATAGTTTTACATATTGTTATTTTTATCTTTTGAAAAGCTTGATTTATTATTATTATTATTATTATTATTATTATTATTATTATTTGTTGTGAAGTTTCGACTCTTGAATCCCTATGAGTGTTATTTGCATCTTTTGAAAAGCTTGATTTTTTTATTTTTTTATTATTTTTATGGGTTTTTTTTTTCTTCTTTTTTTTTTGTTGCTGTTGTGAAATTTTGACTCTTGAATCCCTATGAGTGTGGATAAGTCAGCAAGGGGAAATTCTTAGGTTAAACTGTGATCCTCTTAATAAAAACAATAGCTTGTGTGGTTTTGACGTGGCTATAGTTTTTGCATGCTTTAGTGAAACGTAGTGATCTTTTACTTTTTTGTTAATTTCTCATATGAAGATCAACTGGAATTGATCAATGGTAATTGTATTAAAAACTTTCTCACTTACTATTTATGTCTTATATATACTTCTTAAATAATGTTTATTGTCTGCTTATGTTGTAACGAATGGTTGATGCCGGTAGTCTATAGTAGTTTGTGAGTTGTGACTCATATGGTAGTGTAAACTGATCTTCTTAATGCTATCGCCTTGGTTTTGAAAAGCGCGAAGCGCACAAGAGCGACGAGGTCTAAAACCGAGCGCAAGACTATTATATAATTTTTTATATATCCTATTGGTTTTAGCATTCTTTACCCAAAATATAGATATAAATAAGGTTTATATATGATTTAACTTAAATGTACAACCTTTTTAGTTACATTTATAACACTTTGAAGCACAAAAACGCCTCGTGTACAAAAAGCGTGCGCCTCAAGGATTTTTTTTTCCAAAAAAGCGTGCTTTTCTTGTGCATTTTGTACACTGCGCGCCTTGTGGACATAAGGCGCATGGATCCGCACCTCAAAGTCGCCTCGTGGGCACACTTTTTAAAACCTAGGCTACCGCCTCTGGTTTTTTGTCAAGTCATTGCAATATTATAGCAAACAATTTGTGAGTTCCTTTTTTCACTGTGTAGTCGTGGGACTTGTTAAAACTTGATGTTTTGTTGGCTATTTTGCCTCAAAACTTGATCTTTATTTCTTGACTGTCTAATGACTTGCTTTATAGGGCTCTTTCATTTTGTGTTTAATGAGACTCATGTATACATCTTTGTTATGTGTTATATTGTACCAAACTTTGTGTCTAAAATTTGTACCAGGTATTAAAGTGCTTTCTCATTGCTAGTGGGAGAAGCTTTAATTATGTCATCTTCAGACGACGAGGAGAGACACTTCCAGATGCCGTGTCGGATTATTATTTTAATGATAAAGATGATGAACCCCTTTCATTTTCAAAGCTACCTGTTCAATGGAATGACAATGAAAGTTCGAGTGCTGATGTTGTGCCCATTTTTTTACGTGGAAATGTTGATAATGGTCTTGGAAGGCTCTACCAGCAGGTGAAAGCATGGAAATTTGATATCTCGACCTCAATTCCCGAAATTTTAGTGCTTTCCAAAGATGACCACTGGATCAAATTGAAAAAACCTAGAAAGAGTTATGAAGTATTGATTAGGTCAATTTTGATCTCTGTGCATTGCCTCTGGTTTTGTAAAAGCAAACCAGAAGCTTCAGGGAAATCTTTACGTGACTACCTATTAAAAGTTTTCAGGTATCTTTGATTGTTTGTGTTATTCAAATTAATTTAATCTTTGTTTGTGGTTATTCAGGATTGTCTTTTTCTGTTTTGCAGCTTGTATGATCCCAGGCCTTCAGAGAATGATTTGTTAGATCATATCAACTTCATTAGAGAATCTATAAAGATGGATGAAACATTGGCAAAATCCAAGGTTTTTTTTTGTTGTTTTAGTGGTTCAACTTTTTTTTTTTTTGATGATCACTTTTTTGGCCACTTCACCTATATCTTCTTATGTTGATTTTGAGTGAATTTCCGTAACACCCTTTTTTTTCTGTTAAGTGTCAATTTCATATGAAATGACAAATATACCATTACACTTAAAACACACAAAAAAACTTCTAAAAAATATAAATACCCCCAACTCTCTAGAGGTGGCAGTCTTGACCCGTTTACTTATAATTGGGTCGTTTTGGGTTATGTTTTTTTGACCTTTTTCTCTAACAAGTCATAAAGGTAAAATCAAGCAACAAGTTGAGAAACAACTCAAATGGCCATATGGGTCAAAGTTCAATTGAATTTCTAATGCATAATATTAATTAATATTAATAATTTTCGTTTTTCTTCATTTGAAATAGTATATTTTTTGTTATCATATTTGACACAACAATTATTTAGATTTTTTTAAACCAATAAGTGGTTTGCATGGCACATCTTGACCCAATGCCAAAAATTACTTGTTTGACTTGATAACCAACTGGCTCTGCGCATTTGTTTTGTCACTTCTAATGAGATTCACACTCATCACTCCCATAAGATGATCTTAAATTTTACTAGTGATTTTACTCCCCTACATTATATGAAACCTTTACCAAAGGATTGAAACCTGAAAGGCACTTGGTACAAGGTGTTTATTTCAATCAACCTTAATTGATTTCCTGGTATGAGGAAGATGACATATTGGATTGTATTCTGTTGGTTAAAAAATGAGCAGTATATGGCTATGTTATTCACAAGTTTTGCTGGTCGAATTCAAACTTTTGGTTACTAGATGTTAGAACTGAATAATATTTATTGCCTAGTTTGATTAAAAAAGTTAATAATTCTGGTTTGAGTTTGACTTAATAACTTTTGGTACAGTTTTTGGCTGCATTTTTAGAGAATCCGAGAAGAACAAACGTTTTTGATGAGGTATAATATGGCTTCTGATTTGTCTCCATTCTTCCTCACTGATTTCTTTTGATCTTTTGACATTCTTGAAATATATTGTAGGATGTTACGAAACCTAGCTTTATAGTTGATGATATAAATGGTGAAATGCAAGATGATGACATCACTAATGAAGATAGCGAGTCAGATGAGGAAGATGATAATTTCGATTCAGTCTGTGCGATATGTGATAATGGTGGCAAGCTTACATGGTACTATCTTTTACTTCATTTCTTCAACTCTTCATTTCCTTGAGAAAAAATTACTGCCTACTAATACAGATTATCGCTGGTTTTATTGTTCCATCTGTTTCTGGTGAATGAATTGTATTTATACAGATGTATGCTTTTAAAGTTCAATTCATACATGTCGTATATCAATGATAGCACCATACATAATAGACTTGTAGAAGAAAGTTGTCTCAAAGTTTGGCTGAAGAGTCAAGAGTATCAGACCTGTATAAAAATAAACTGACCTGAACTTGTTTAGACCTCTTACTCAAGTACCCAACCCACTGACCGCGCACATTTTGCCACCTCTTCTGGCAAGCTATTGATAGGCCGTTTTTTAACTTATGGTTTTCTGAAGATTTTGCCATCTATTGCAGTTGTGAAGGAAATGTTTTAGGTCATTTCATGCAAACCCCGATTCTGAGGAGGCACAAGACTCTAATTGTGAATCTCTTTGTTTAGCGCATAAAGAAGTGGAGGTTAGTTAACCGTATACGAGTTTGGATGATAGAAACTTATAAATATTGTTTCGTTTAATTGTTCTTTTAAACCCCTTTTGTTTTTGCATAGGTTGTCTTTAATCTTTATTCATATCCTATCTGTATTCTTTGCAGAGTAAAAACAAATTTGAGTGTGAGAATTGCCAGTATAGTCTACACCAGTGCTTTGTCTGTGGTGAGCTAGGATCTTCCGACAAATCTATAAAAACAGAGGTATGTAATACTAATACTTGAGAAAATCTATTTGCATTGTCATTTTTTCCGATGATATTCAGTAACTATCTATTTAATCTTTAGCATGACATGAGAGAGGTTTTGTCTTGATTTGTTATTGCTAGAAATGTTAATGGAAACTTTAAGTTGCTTAAACAGTTCGATTGATTTTTTGTTTTGTTTTTAAGAAGGCCACTTTTGTGATTCTCATATTTTTTATATTATAATGTTATTTTTCTCTGTGGCAAACATCCAAAGGTGAATGTGGAAATATTTTATATGAACCAAAATTGTCAGGGGGTATATGTAATTATTAAAATTAGTGAATGGTTAGGAGTCATTTGGTAATTATAGGTTTCCTTATTTCGGTAGCTTACTTGTTGAGCAGTGGCGAGGGGGGGGGGGGGGGGGGGGGGGGGGGGCAAGGGGTGTCCAGCCTCCCCCAATGGCCCAAATTTATTAAGTTTTTAAGGTTAAAATTCAATAAAATTAAGGTTAAAATTCAATAAAATTGTATCAAGCCCCCCTTAAGGCTCACTCCAATAATCTAAGCCCCCCTTATCTTGAAATCTTAGCTCCGCCTCTGTTGTTGAGCATGGTTACTTGTTCTGTAAGGCACTCGACAGTCCTATGCTATAATAAGGTGTTAAGAGTTTATGGTTAACTATGTGGATTTTGAGTCTTGAGAAATCGGAGATCGCCTACTGCGTGGGTCTCTCTCATCTTCATTCAAACCTATAACCATTTTTAATTCCATTTACAAACCCAAGACTACCGACATTCGAGATGAAGTTATGTTCTTGATTTGTATCATTGTGCAGGTTTTTCGTTGTAGTTCTGCAACTTGTGCCCATTTTTATCACCCAAAATGTGTAGCAAAGCTGCTCCAGAAAAATGATAAGACTGAGCAACAGACTCTTCAAGAAAAGATCGCTGCAGGGAACCCTTCATATGTCCAGCTCACAAATGTGCTGTCTGTAAACAAACAGAAAACGAAAAGGTGGAAGAATTGCAATTTGCTATTTGCAGGCGATGTCCAAATTCATACCACAGGAAATGTTTACCTAGGTAGTTTTTTTTTTTTTTCATTCATAGATTCTCTTCTGACAACGTTACCATCATCCATTGCTTGAAA